>JASSUY010045176.1:3737-27403 GCA_032466535.1 Forpus xanthops
ACCCAAAATTGAGATACAGAAGTGCTCAGAGAAGGTAAAATCACAGATGTTTAACTTCATGCATTTTTTGATTTGTATTCATTGTAAAATAGCTGGGGAATTTTTCTGACCTGGAACCTTTCATGAGAAGAGAAAATTAGATACAGAAGCAGTTGTGGAACAGTCACAAGAATAAGAAATCATTGGGATTAGCTGTTACATGCCCAAGAGCCTGTAGGATAAAATAAGTGGACTATGATGTGCAATATTTTACTTCAAAACACTGAGGCACAAGAAGGCTTGAAGAAACTAATATAACACTTATTTTTTCCTGCAAAGATTTCCAGGGAGCGTAAAGGAGGTAAGACATGTGTGCACATATACGGAGGTATGGTATAATAAGCACCACAGAAACATGGTGGGATGGCTCCTCTGACTGGAGTGTTGGAATGGAAGGTTAAAGACTCATTAGAAAACACAGGCTTGGCAAGGAGGGGGAGTTGTGACTTATGTTAGGGATAGGCTGGAGAGCATGGAACTCTGCCTGGGGACAGGTGAGCAGTCGACAGTTTGTGGGACACGGTTAAAGGAAGAATAGCGATAAGAGAAATAACTATGGGGATCTGTTACAGATTGCCTAGCCATGAGGACTTGGTGGATGAAACACTCTATAGACAGATAGGAACTGCCTCACGCTCACAGGCCCTTGTTCTAATGGGGGACTTCAACCTGACACCAGGTACCCTGATATCTGTTGGAGGAATAGTACGGTCCACCACAAGCACTCCAGGAAGTTCCTCTATAGTGTGGAAGACAGCTTCCTTCTGCAAGTAATAGAGGAGCCGATAAGGGGAGGTGCCATTCTTGACTTCATGCTCACCAACAGGGAAGGGCTGGTAGGAAATGTGACACTCCAGGAGAGCCTTGATTGCAGCAAACATCAGATGGTTGAATTCAAGATCCTCAGGACAGTGAGAAGAGGATGCAGCAAGTTCACTGCCTTGGACTACAAGAGAGCAGGCATTGGCCTCTACAGGAACCTGCTCAATAAGGTACCACGGGATGTAGTCCTAGAGGGCAGGGGGGCCCAAGACTGTTGATTGATACTCAAGGATCACCTGCCCAGAAGCTGAGGAGTGCTGAACACAAGCTCAGGAGCGATATATCCATACTAGAAGGAAATGCTGCAGGAGGGCCAGGAGACCTCCTCGGATAGATAAGGAGCTGCTCAGGAAAATTCAAAAGAAAAAAAGAGGCTTATAAAAGGTGGAAGCAAGGACAGGCAGCCTGGGAAGAATACAGGGACGTTGTCTGGGAACAAAAGCTAAGTCCCAGTTAGAAATAAACTTGACTAGGGATGTTAAGGATAACAGGAAGGGATTCTATAGGTACATGGCAAATAAAAGACAGACCAGGGATGACATGGGCCCTCTTCAGAACCAATCAAAAGAACTGGCTACCCTGGATTTGGATGAGGTTCTTAATGATTTCTTTGCCTCAGTCTTCACTGGCAAATGCTCTGACCATAACACCCAAGACTTGGAAGGCAGATGCAGGGACAGTGAGAATGAAGACCCTGGGTCCATTGTAAAAGAGGATCTGGTTTCAGACAATCTTAGGAATCTGAATGTATACAAGTCCATGGGATCTAATGAAATTCATCTGTGGGTGCCGAAGGAGCTGGCAAATGAAATCACTAAGCCACAATCCATCATATTTGAAAAATCTTGGCAGTCAGGAGAAGTTCCAGATGACAGGAAAAAGGGAAATATAACCCCATTTTCAAGAAGGGCAAAATGGACAATCCAGAAAACTACAGAACAGACAGCCTCACCTCTGTGCCTGGCAAAATCCTGGAACAGATTCTCATGTGCCATGCTGAGGCACATGAAAAACAACAAAGTGCTTGGTGACAGCCAGCATGGCTTCACTAGGGAGAAATCCTGCCTGACCAATCTGGTGGCCTTCTATAATGGGGCTATGTACCTGACAGACAGGGGTAGAGCAGTTGATGTCATCTACCTGGACTTGTGCAAAGTGTTTGACAATGTCCCACATGGCATCCTTGTTTCTAAGTTGGAGATTCATCAATTTGATAGGTGGGCCACTCAGTAGATAAGGAGCTGGCTGGATGGCTGCATGCAAAGATTTGTGCTCAATGGTTCAATATCCAGCTGGAGACCGGTAACGAGTGGTGTCCCTCAGGGATCGGTGTTGGGACCGTTCTTGTTCAACATCTTTGTCTGTGACATGGACAGTGGGATTGAGTGCGGCCTCAGCAAGTTTGCTGATGACACCAAGTTCTGTAGTTTAGTTGATACATTGGAGGGAAGGAAAGCCATCCAGAGTGACTTTGACACACTTTTGAGATGGGCTGATGCCAACCTGATGAAGTTTAACCATGTCAAGTACAAGGTCCTCCACCTGGGTCAGAGCAATCCCAGGCACAGCTACAGGTTGGGCAGAGATGAGATTCAGAGCAGACCTGTGCAGAAGGATTTGGGGTGTTGGTCGATGAGAAAATGAACATGAGCTGTCAGTATGCGCTTGCAGCCCAGAAAGCCAACTGTATCCTGGGCTAAATCAAAAGGAGAGTGACCAGCAGATCGAGGGAGGTGATCCTGCCCCTCTCCTCTGCTCTCGTGAGACCTTACTTGGATTATTGTGTGCAGTTCTGGTGTCCTCAACATAAAAAGGACATGGAACTGTTGGAACACGTCCAGAGAAGGCCCACGAGGATGATCACAGGACTGGAGCATCTCCCATATGCAGAACAGCTTGAGAAAGTTGGGTTTGTTCAGCCTGGAGAAGACGAAGCTGTGTGGAGACTTCGTAACAGCCTTCCAGTATCTGAAGGGGAGCTATAGGGATGCTAGGGATGGATTCTTCATGAGGGACTGTAGTGATAGGACAAGGTGTAACAGGTTCAGATTTAAAGAGCAGAAGTTTAGATTGGATATGAGGAAGAAATTCTTCACTGTGAGGGTGGTGAGGCAGTGGAGTGGGTTGCCCAGGGATGTTATGAATGCTCCATCCCTGGGCAGTGCTCAAGGCTGGGTTGGACATAGCCTTGGGTGTCATGATTTAGTTTGAGGTGTCCCTGCCCATGGCAGGGGGGTTGGAACTAGATGATCCTAATGTCCTTTCCAGCCTTAACTATTCCATGATTCTATGATTCTATGGATATGACTAACATGCATGGAGCAAAGCAGTAGTAGCAGGATTAATGGACTCACAAAGTCAACAGAGTTTTTATAAATAAAGGTCACATTTTGCAGTGCTTTCTGAATTCCATGTAGGAACAGCTTTAAAAGAAAAGAGGGGATGCTGTTCGTTGTGCAATTCATGATTAATCTGTGTACCTCATTATCATAGGGTGTTATGGACTTCGAAATTTTACATAAGTTTCAAAGCAATAGGCAACTTGCTTTAATAAAATTCATTGATGGCTGTTAAACATGAAGACACCATATGGGCTAATAATCATTAGAAACTGAGGAAATATTCTGGAGTATTGTTTGGGCTATTTTTTTCAATGTAAGAGACAGAAGGCAGTGCCAGATGGATCTTTGTCTTAACATGACTGTTCTTACCTGCCTGCAGAAATGAAATATACTTTTTTGTACTGCGGAAAAGAAGAATTCTTATATGATAGAAAACCAAGATTTTCATGTGTGGTTTGGTGCCTAAGGAGCATTTGTAACACTTAAAGTTGGATTACAATTTATGTGCAAGAAAAAGAGATACAAAGTAAAAAAGCAGCCATGGTTTCGCTGGAAATTTACACAAATATTCTAATATGAATTTGCCTTATTAACAACTTTCAGCAGCTAATTGCTTTGGCATGATTATCAAGGTTTATGCTTGATTAGTCTCTGCATTTCCAAGGGACAGAACATACAATACTTCCATAAACTTAAGGAGAGCAGTAAGAAACAGTTCTGCTAATCAGAAACAGACTATGAAACACTTTGAATTAGCATATTTCTGAAAAGCTTCTTTTAAAATAATTGATATGAAATGCTATAAATTGTCATTGGATGATCACTATTCTGAGGCTATAAGTGTTTTTAAGGACAGATACAATCTTCTGGGCCAAGAAGTATAAAACATCTGTTCCTGATTATCATAACAACAATGCTCAGTGCAAGCCACTTCTGTCTTTGGTTCCTGTAAGTCTTATGTTATAGAGACCTTCCATCTTTTGAAGGGTGTCACCCAGTTTCCTTTGAAAAATAGTATTTCCCAAATAATTTCTGAAGTGCAAATGAAATGAACTCTTAGACTCAGGCTGGTCCTATGGAATGCCAATATATTTCCTCTTAAATCTCCAAAAGTCTTACTTTCAAATTGAGCTTCATATTATTAAAAAAAACAAGACCATATTCTATTTATTTTTTCATCATATACTATTCTTCCTGGATCTCAATTCCTTTTCTAAAGACTTTTTCACATTAATACTTTCTGTCATGCTTATTTTAAAATTAGTGCATTTGGAATACAACATACTCTTAGGAAATCTGGGTGGGTTGTCATTGACGTCCGTGAGAGTAATGTTTACAGTGGTTGTACCAGCTAGTCCTCCCAGCTGTCCTCCCATGTCCTTGGCTTGAATTAGAACTTGATACTGTTCTTTCACTTCTCTGTCCATATTTGGCAAAGCTGTTCTTATTACACCTACAAGAAGAAATGGGAAAGAGAAAGAACAAGTAAACAAAGGGCTGTAATTATCTACTATTACATTTTAATACCGCATTGCTTGGACCAACAATAAAATTCTTCCTAAAGGATTCTTAAGAAATGAGCTTCACATAGAGACATGCGAATCACTCGGCTTTTCAAAAAAGTGCTTGTCAGCTATTCAACCGTTCAAAATGAGTGCTGTGTCTTTTCAGTCAATACACAATTTGTTGAAAGAGAATGGTGCATTTTCACTAGGTATGTGAATGGTGTGAGCATAAGTTTGTCACACCAGGACTGAAGAATGCTGCATTATGCAGAGCAGGGAATGCAGGAAGAGGTGGCAATGCATTTCAGAGATTGCATCTTCAATTTTTTCCAGCCAGACACTTGCCTTTAAGCTTCTGTAGGCCAAGACAGTATCCCTTCTATACAAAATGAGGTCTTCATTAGGAGACTCTCTTTACTTGAGAAAGCTTTCTTGATGTAGCATGTAGATGCAATAAAACCCACAAAAGTTTCCTTAAAGCATAGCAATTAAAATATCATGGTATGTCATTACCCAAATGCATCTTAATCTTCAGTGATTTTGGATAGCTGATGTCTAAATAGGTATGTCATAATGTCTCTTTTGATATATTAATAATGTAAATGATAAAAGAGTTGCAGAGAGTAAGAGGGGTACTACTGATCATAAGATTAGCTGATAATATACAAAGCTATAAGGTTTTGGACACTTGAGACTTTCTCTTGAAAATAAATGTATAGGAGAAAAGTAATTTCTTTCTTTGTCAAAATTTTGCAAATGCATACGATATTGCAAAATGCTGTATATTCAGCAGTAATTATAAGAAAATGGCTGGGTGCATATTGGTGCAGAGAGCATGCACAATTGGAAAATAATTGGAATTATTAAAAAAAAAAAAATTGGAAGCATGCTTCTTGTCTAAATTTTTATTGAATTATAAAACATTATTTTATAGTATTAAACCATTTTGGTTTAAAAGCAGTCCTTTCTTCCTGGTAATATAATGGGTCTGGAATTATAAGAAACAAACTTTAAGGGTCATTCTTTTCTTTATAGCTACTAAGTGCTGCTGTATTAACAAGAATTGGAACTGTTAGCTTATAGCACTTCCTCAGAGTCTAGGAATAACTTGACCTAAATCTGCTATTCTTGGAACCTATTAAAAATTCCCATTGAATTGAACTGTATAACAGTTTCTCTCCATTTGTGACACTAATAATGACAAAACCAATATTAACTATTACTTTCCACTTCAGCATGGCATGCACAGTTTGTTCTAGACAAAAACCTTTAATTTTAAAACTAAAAAATTTTGTTTATATTCATGTGATATTCATGAAAAAAAAATCAAAACAGCAAAAAACTTTTTGTAAATAGAATGAACATTACTAGGTTTCCACTTGAATTTCTTACTCCATATTTTAGCATGGTGAAGACTATATGTTCCTCAGTATTTTATAACAGTCTTGGTATGCTCATTCTAAGGAGAAAATAACTATGAGAATTAAAGACTTCCCTTGTTATACTACACAAAATAACAGTAAGAAGAAAAAAACTGCAAATGGGCAGATAGTAGGTTATGAGCAAGAGATGAAGTTTTTCTTATTGTTCTACCTGTTTCAGGTACAACTGAGTGACCTTTTCAGAAATATTCCAGATTGTTTCCAGAAAATAAAGAATTTGTTTTCACTCTAGTAGTAACGTTCACACTCACTACTTATTCTTGTCTGGAAGTATAAAGGCACTCTACATAATTTTCTCAAAAAAAAACCCACTTTGTCTCCAGCAAAAAAAAAAAATCAATGAGAATAATTTTCAAGTCTAGCAGTTCATAAGTGATTTTCTCTTTTCTACTTATTCTATTTAAAAAGCACAGACCCCCCCCTGAAAATTACTATTCCTACCAAAATCACCAGTTCATTTTGGCAGCACAAAAGTGAGTTAAAGTTTTCTAACCAGTAAAAAAAAAAAAAAAAAAAAAAAAAAAAAAAAAAAAAAAAGTTGAGACAAAAATCCCTGGGAAAGTACTACAAATTTTGGTGCTCCAGCTTCAGCTTCATGAAAAATATCCAAAATTTAAAACTTAAATGCATGTAATGGTGTTATGAGTGTTTTTAAATAATCTACCTTAAGATTTGCAGCAAAAATTGTTCAGGTCCAGAACTAAATAGCTTCATTTTTTATTTTGTGGGTTTTTTTTTGTTTTTTTGTTTTGTTTTTTTTTTTTTTGTTTTTTTTTTTGTTTGGTTTTTTTTGGTTTTGTTTTGTTTTTTTATGTCTGCAAGTGTCATCAATAGCAAACATGCAGGAAAGTTTGGTCTCGACGGGGCTGCCGACAGTTGAAAATACTATATATGAGACCTAGTCCACAAGGTATGCCTTGTAAAGTTATTAAGCTGTAATTCAACAGGAGATGATCTGCTTATGTGGAAGAGAAAATCCAAATTCTGGGAAAAACTTCCTGAATAAAAATTAGTATCAAAACTCCTGCTGATGCCAACTTAGATTTCAAGAATACAACCAGGGTTAGAATATGGACTAGAATATTTAGCCATAAATAAAATGATTGACCTCATAAACAGAAAATAGAGTGTACGTCAAAAAGATATTTTAGTAATAGAATGACATACAGAGAAAGATAAGGGAAGTTATCTGTTTTATAACTGCTCTATGTTAAAGAAACTCACATGGAAATCAGAAGAGCAATTTCATAGCATCAAAAGATAACCCCTACATATAAGATTTGAGGCCTTAAAATGTGCAAGTCCAACAGCTGTTCCCTAGGAGAGACTATAATGCATTTAACCATCCTGCAAGAGCAATAAAAGCTAACTCTCCTGCTTGCACATTGTTTGCCCACTTCCAACAATGCACTGCAAAAAAATAGGAGGTCAATAAAGAGAAGTAAATAGTCAGTTGTGACATTCAGATCCATAAATGTTAAAAACTATTTAAGTGTACTAGATTCATATCAGAGTAAATATTTATCACCTATCAGGAATGATTTGAGAAACCATCATCACAGAATCATAGAATACCAGGTTGGAAAGGACCTCAAGAATTTGGAGCAAGTTCAGAGGAGAGCCATGAGAAGGGTAAGGCAGCTTGAGCATCTCCCTCATGAAGACAGGCTGAGAAAATTGGGGCTGTTCAGCCTGGAGAAGAGAAGGTTGCATGGAGATCTCATAGCAGCCTTCCAGTGTCTGAAGGAGGCCTACAAGGATGATGGAGAGGGACTCTTCATTAGGGACTGTAGCAATAGGACAAAGGGTAATGGGTTTAAACTTTAACGGGAAATTTAGGTTGGATATAAGGAAGAAATTCTTTACTGTGAGAGTGGTGAGGCACTGGAATGGGTTGTCCAAGGAAGTTGTGAATGCTCCATTCCTGCAGTGTTCAAGGCCTCGTTGGATGGGGCCTTCAGCAAGCTGGTCTAGTGGAAGGTGTCCTTGCCCTTGTCAAGGGGTTTGGAACTTGATGTTCTTAAAGTCTTTTCCAACCTGAACCATCTTATTATTCTATGATCTGGTCTAACCTTTTTAGGCAAAACACAACCTAGACTAAATGTCCCAGCACCCTGTCCAGCTGAATTTTAAGTGTCCAGCATTTGGGAGTCCACCATTTTCCTGGGGAGATTGCTCCAATGGCTGATTGTTCTCACTGTGAAAAATTTTCCTCTTGTTTCCAGTTGTAATCTCCCAAGGAGTAGCTCATAATATGATACAGCAAGTTAAAGTGCCACAGGAAAAAAACGTTTTTCTTCAAGTATTAATAACTTCTTTTTCCCCATGGGAAATCTGTACTAGAACTCCAGTTGTGGCTCCAGTTTTTCTTGCAGTTGAATTCCTTCCCACTTTTACAAAACTGAAATAAAAAAATAGGTATAAAGGCAAATCCTTTTATTCCCCCAGATACTGGAAGAAGTCCCATTCCAGCTTGAGAAGTAAAATATCTCTCTGCAAATTGCAATACGATCTCCTGCTAAGCACGTGACAAAGCAATATGTCCATTGGAGATAATGCACTAACAGCCTTGTCAGGCTCTCACTGCAAAGCTACTGCTTTATCAGGTATAAAGGCTCTTTAACACACAATCTTACATTCAAGTATAGATTCACTGGAAGGAAAAACTATTTGTTGGAAGGGGCATATGGACAGCTCTTCCTGTAACAAAGTAGGCATTCACTATGTAGGTTATTGGCTCCTTAAATGAATTACTAAATGTATGAACAAGAGTGACATTTGGAAATACAGGACAAGATATCTAGTTAACATGTCTACCAACTTCCCAAATACCTTAGTCTCTTTAAATATATTATGCTTTTCTGCCCGAACATCCAGTTATTTCAAACAACCATGCCCAAAGAAAAGATGAGGACAAGAGATGATTAGCTGTTCCACAGTCTCAACTAAGCTTCATATAAAAGAAGAGTCAGCGCAGAAAATTTCTGACTGCAAGTTCAGCAAGCAAAAATGAAAAAAAAAAATGCAATCATCAGGAAAAAAAAAAAAAAAACAAAACAAAAGATGCATGTAGCATATACAGCTTTAGCCGTAGAGAACTGGCAGAATATATGAAAAAAAAAATCTTCAATGTATACATATTTTTGATATTCCAGAACTGATTAGAAGAGCCTGTTTCTTTTGTTTCTAGAACCAACTGTAATTCATTGACGTCATGGGTTCAGTAGTAGCAGTCATTTTTCTCTTTGGTAGCTGGTGCAGTGCTGTGGTTTTGACTTTCAGCCTGGGAACAGCGCTGAAAACACCAGTGTTTTCAGTTACTGCTTAGAATGTTTTGGTCTGACCAAGGACTTCCTGAGTCTCATGCTCTGCCAGGGAGGAGGGGAAGCTGGGAGGGAGCCGGGAGGAAGCAGAGACAGGGTACTTGACCCAAACTGACCAAAGAGGTATTCCATACCACAGCATGTCATGACCAGGATGCAAAAATGGAGGGCAGAGACCTGGAAGGGTGGGGATGCACTGCTCGGTTGGGCTGGGTATAGGTGGTGAGTGATTGTACTCTTTCCTTGTATTTGCCTTGTCATTATTGTTGGTGGTAGCAGTAGTGATTTGTGTTAAACCTTAGTTACTAAATTGTTCTTATCTCAACCTACGAGAGTTGCATTCTTTCGATTCTCGTCCCCATCCCTCCGGGAGTGGGGGGAAGAAAGACGGGGGAGTGAGTGCGCAAAACTGTGTGGCTGACTGGGCTTAAACCACAACAATTGAAAAACTAGTAAATTATTCAAACTGAATAGTGCAAAGTTACTCTACTGGCTTCTGGCCATATCAGCCCACATGAATTAAAATCAAAAGTTTAAAATTTCCACTGTTGCTGATAAACTATTTACCTGTCTTTGGATCAATTGAGAAATATGGCTGCCCCTGAAGAATGCTATAAACCACTCTAGCACTGTTTCCGTAAGTGGGATCATCAGCATCTGTCGCCTTTACTTGAAGCACATATGCTCCTGCAAAGAAACACAGGTAACCACATTTTCAGTACAAAGCAGTGATCAAAGATATCTCAAATTGGGAACACATGTTGCTAGTGGATTCTGTTGCAATTCTTGTTCCACTGGAAACAAGGTGAGAATAAACCATTTGATTCTTCATATCCATGCTGGCAACCATCTAGGTAACAGCCAAGGCATAATGGGAAGGAAAGGGGAAGCAGCCCACCATCAGAAGATGCTACAAACATTTTATGATGCATGCATTATTTACAAAAAATTTTTCCCAACACATATAGAGTGAGATCTGGGAAAGCAAAATGCTGGAATTTGAAAAGAAGTATACCTCACAGTTTTGTGAAAAGTAGACAACTGAGAACACAAAGTGTGTGGGTTGCATTTAATACAAGGTTTTGGTCAAGCAGCTTCTGACTCTGCCAGTAGACCAATCTGTAGGTACCTTAAGAAACTACTTTAGCAGTCAGCGAAAAGATGAAATTCACATTCCCATTGCAGACTTGAGTCTTTCTACCTTTCCAATACAGCTCAGTTGGAAACAGAAGTACTGTGGAAGAAGAACCTCTCTGTGACACTCTATTTTTAGCTATGGCTATATACCAGACCCAGTGCAGTTTGCTTTATATTCTGACTTAAAGGGGACCAACTGAGCAAATTAAATGCACATAAGGACAGAAAACTCACTGTAAATAGCAACAGTCTTGCAGAAATACCTTGTCCTTACTGGTTGCTAAGAAATTTACCTGCATTTCCCCCCTGCCCCATAATGAAAACTGTACTCAAACTACAGTCTTCAGCAAAACAAGAAGCCATGTATATAGGCTTTCCCATCAGCTTTGAAGAATTCAGCTTCCTATGATTGTCTGTGCAAATGAATGTTGGAATTTGCATGACCTACATGACAATATGCACAGGGAGGAAGGTTATCCCCACTGTTCTTGTTTTAAGAAACGATCTGCATTTCAAGGGCATCTGACACTTTTTCAAGAATATCTGTGGATACAATACTGCAGGCACTTCAAGACTCATGCTTTTATGTAATGAAAACTGGCAAGTTTCAAAGGATGTTCACAGTCTAAAATTAACCTTAATGGACTTGATGAAGTTTGTTGCTGGGAATGCCTCACTGAGACATGCTCCATGTGAAAGGTCCTATGACATAGACAGGAAAGCAACTGATAGCAAAGGCAGCTGTTTGGAAGACTTTTTTTTTTAGTCCCTCTTCAACCCCCCCGCCCCCCCAGCCCTCCAATCTTCAAGAGATAATCTTTCTATCCCCTGAAGAAGACACAGAAATATAAGTGTAATTTGACTAACAATAACTTTTTGAAGTCAATAAGCTGATCATGTTTTTAAGCTGAGGGCAAGTTTCATTAAAATAAGTTTCTAAAAGAAAGAAAAGATTAGCAATGAATAAATGAATTAAAATAAACTGCTGAGGTGGATTCCGTTAACTAAAAACCTAGGAGGCTACTTTCTTGACTTTCTGGATGTGAAGGATGAAGAATGGTATGAGTTAGAAAAGACAGGAGTCCAGGTTCAGTGTAACAGTAGTGGAAGCAGTGCCTACTTAAACACTTCTGCCTTTTTTTATGGAACACATAACCATAACTGACTATACATTAAATAGCTTAGGCACGCCCAGCTGGAGGAATACACTCTCTTACTGGAATAATAGACAGAAGCTATCAAATACATGTAGAGCACTTCATGGCTTTTATCTGTTCCTGTTCATAAGGAATATCTTTGTAATAGATCTCCCACTTCCAGTCAATTCTTCTGCTCCAGAAATTCAGGGAACCACAGCAATAATTTAGTTCCGCTCCAGTGACAAAGATGAAGGAGGAAATGGTAGCTTTCAAATTTTTCCCTCTCTTGGTCCCCAGAAATGTGCATTCACTGTAAATGACACCTTTGGGCTCTTAGTGCTGTGGAAGAAAAAGTAAGATCTTTTTTTGGAAAAAAAAAACGTCTTTTTTAAAAAAACATCACTCGGCTTTTTCCACCAAAAAATAAATGCTACATTTTATCATATTTCCTGCCTTTTTTCCTCCTTACAAAATTGTTCAGCATTCCATTGTTCTGACCTTATGCTGTTGAGTTTTGTGCCTTCCGAAGTGCTGAAGCAAAGCATCAGATTTCCAGGTGCTGAGCTGGAGCTGTGTGACTGACTGCTCTGGCTGACAAGAGTGCTACTTCAGGACTGGTTTAAGACAATAACCTGCACTTTTGTCAAAAAAAAAAAAAAAAAGATATTAAAGAGAAAAAAGCAGTGCTTTCAAAAATTCCCAAGTATCCCCTTGGGCTAGGACTCCTAGACAGATAACTGGCTGCTCTGTGTCTTCTGAGTACTAATGGACCTGATGGGCTGAGATCAGAGTAGGGCCATGAAGTTGACCAGAGGGCTAGAGCACCTTTCCTATGCAGACAGGCTGGCAGAGTTGGGGCTGTTCAGCCTGGAGAAGAGACGTCTCCAGGGATACTTCATAGCAGCCTTCCATTAGCTAAAAGAGACATACAAGGAAACTGGTGATGGACTTTTTACAAGGGCATGTGTTAATGGCTTTAAACTAGAAGAGGATTAATTTATCTTAGATGTAAGGAAAAAATTCTTTACTGAGACATTGGTGATGCACTCAAATAGGTTGCCCAGCAGAACTATGACTGCCCCAACCCTGGAAGTGTTAAAGTCCAGCCTGAATGGCACTTTGAATAACCTGGCCTATAGCAGCAGGGCTGGAAATACATGATTGCTTTAAGGTCTCTTCCAACCCAAACCAATCTGTGATTCCAAGATTTATGACTAAATGCATGCATTGGCAACACTTCAGAACATAAGAAAATTTATGATGTAACACAGAGAACTACTGATAGTATATTAATGAGCTTCGCTTGAATTCAAACAGGTTTAGGTAAGAAACGTCAAACTCAGATATTCAAGCAACCTTAATTTTTCTTACTATGGTGTAATTATTCATATATATTAATATGCCATGTAAGGTATTGAATGTGTTATTGGGTGTATTTTTAATAAGTAAAGTTGGTAATTTTTCATAAATCTAATCCATACAGTGTCTCAGGAGACTGAAGCAACAGATACAGTAAACATGTTTATCTCATTTTGTGTATTCAGAGCAAAGTTTCTGTATCTGGGAATGGATTTCTGAGCTCCTTCCCCATTCCACCATTTGTATCTTAATCCCATAGCAACAGCAGCTTAAAAGAAGTCATTGTCGTTTCCACAGAGCAGTGACCAGCTCCTCTACTTTTCAGAACTGCTGTGACTAGCTATCAGCTCCTGCTATATCACCAGCAAAAGAAACCTTTTACCAACGCAAAGATCTGATGAAAGAGTGCGAGCTAGAATTCGTATTTTCGTGATGATACTTCTGGAGGAGCTCATGTCACCTATTATTAGACTTCTACCATGTAGCCATCTACATTCATACCAGGCATCTATAGATCACTCTGCATCCACGGACTGGGCACAGGCCACCTGGTAGCACTAGTCTGCTTGTGCCAGTGATGCAGAGGCAGATATGTGAAACACCACATCTGGATCTGTACCTATGGCTAAGTTCTCACAAAAAAAATGTGACACTAAAAGGTGAAAGAAGCCTGATGGTCCCTGAACGTACTGATTCTTAGTGATCTAAAAACATTAGGCCGCTCAGGTAATTTAACCTTATTACAGCAAAGAACGGAGAAATGTTGATTTATAAAATAAGTTTTGTTAAGGCAGACATTCAAAATCATTTTATCCTGATAAATAGCAAGAATTGAATATGAAAAATAACCCATTTCACAGTGATAGCAGTTTCAACTGTATTAATTCATCTGTCAGATCTTTTACAACTACCAGATAATATGTAAAGCTTATATTTTTATAAGAGGTCAAGCATACATTAATATGCTTCCGGTCTTTCACTAACTTAAATACATACCTAATGTTCTAAAAAGGTTTTATGAATTGGTTCCTCATCCTTTCAATATTTTCAAGCATTGCTCATTGTATCTAACAAGCTTTCTATTTTATTGCAAAGCATAAAACCAATATATTTCTAAAAGTAGACTCTAAAATCAAATTCTTTTTCCCAGGCAATAAAATGGAGTTCTACAGCTATAAATCTTTAATGCACAAAGGTAGTGATGGAGGATCACATTTATTATAGTTCATGACATTTTAATTAAAACATGTACTTACGTTACTACATGAGGTAATCCAATGAACAAAAAAATACATTTTTTTTGTTGTTTAGAAATATGTTATATGATAGTCAGTACTTAAAAAGACTTATATTTTTATTTCTGATATGCAATCAACAAATATTTGATGCAAGGCATTACAAAATGCAGAAGAACAGCATTATGTAGTTTAGCTGGTTTTTATGGTTTACAAATAAAAGAAAAATAATGTTAAACCATTCACACGGCTCAAGGAAATTGTACAGAATTTTAATGAAGATTTTATTTTCTTTAAATTAATACAGACAATATTGAAGACTAACATATTGTAAATAGTCATTTTAACCACAGCATACTGGCCTGAATTTTACTCTGCTTGAACTCCAAAGGCAATCCAGCAATAATTGCAAATAGAAAGGGGGCCCAAGATCTCTAATTTATTTGCCATACTGTCTAAATGGTATTAAAAAAGTCTCACAGCTTATATTAGAATGACTGGAGGGAACTACAGGAAGCCTGAGTTTATACCATAATGAGAATGTTTATGAAATAAGGATTTGACTACCAGGTGTTCTGAGAAGAACCTGCTTTGAGGCTTTGAAGAGGCAAGAGAGGGCTGGATGAGAGCAGTAAGGTTTGGGGGTAATTGAGAAGAGACACTGAAGTGAGGGCAGGACTTTATTATTTTGTAAGTGCTCCTCAGGGTATGGCTGAAGCCTGTTTCCACTCTGTGTAGATCAGAGATTCAGTCCCAGCAGGTTGCTTATGCCCTTGTCTATACAAACTGTAAATATCTCCAATGAGAGAGGTCCCACAATCTCTTAGGATGCTCCTACAGGATCCTGCCAAGAAGATTCCTGAACAAGCTCAAGCCACTTCTTTTGAAGTCCAAAGCTGTGATCTTAGCTTTTGTCTTGTTCATTCTTTTTTTCCATATGGGAGGTTGTATATGAATATGTATAGAATTTTCTTTTTGTAACGGACTATCAAGGCAGTTTCATCTACACTCGAGCAGTGAGTAAAGATCAGATAGCAGATATTCTGTCATAAACATTTTTACACTTTTCCTTTTGTTTCCCCCTGTCCCAATAAGGTTTTCTTGTAGAGTTAAAAGAGCTGTCATCATGTTGCTGTATGATTTTGTGGTTTTGTCACTTTGCTGGGATTTGTTGGTGCCTAGTACTTTTGAAAGAAACCATAGTATCATAAAATAGTTCAGGCGGGAAGAGACCTTCAAAGGTCATCAGACTGCTGTACAATCAATTTTTATATAGGCAGAAGGAAGGAAGGGCATAGCTGCTGGCACAGAAACTCACTACTTGGCACAATATTCTTCATAAATAATACGAAGAATAGCACTTTGGCAACCCAAACAATATCCATCCTCTTTTTGAATTCAAGTAAAAATCTAATCAATACCAACCTTAGTCTTGTGTTTGATTTTGGTTTTTGGGTTTTTTGGTTTTGTTTGTTTGTTTGTGTTTTGTTGATGATGTTTGATTTTAATTATTGATGCTGTTTTGGGGTTGTTTTTTGTTTGTTTGCTTTATGAGGGAAAAAGAAAAGAAAAGGGGAAAGTGAATTTATGACTCACTGAAGCACTATATTGCAACTCAGATCAGGAGATCCCCCATCTCAGTAAATATTCCACTGACCTGCCACTAGCAATTTTAGCAGAGCTCCAATACTGGAAGAGCATGTGCGTCTGTAAAGAGATGCTGACATTGCATCCTTTCGGGGGTTATCTTTCATAGAAGAAATTACCTATAATATGTTTTGAAGATATACTCCTGAAGCTGACTCCCACAAAAGTAACGTAAGGAAGGCATATTTTATTTCGAAAAGCCAGCTTCCAGTTTATTTATTCATGGCTGTGCAGCCCTGATAATAACACAAGTTTGCTGGCTCCATCAACATCTTGAATACCAGCCACAGTCAAAGTACACTCTTCTACTGTTTTACATTCCAGACATCACACTGAACTTATATATATTTCTCTCACCTGCCAGAAGCAGCCATGTCCACAAAATCAATACTGCCATTCCCATTGTAATTGATGAAAAATTACATCTTTTTGCTAATGCTTTTGCTGCACTAGTAGATAAAAGCATCTGTTGCAAGTTTTAGCATTTTGTGCATAATCAAATATATTTCTAATATTTCTAGAATAACATTTGATTTACAGTGGCAATAATCCAGGGACTATGGAAGCTGGCTTTGTTAAGCTGAACTACACACTCTGATTTCATCTGGCAAACAGTGCCTTAAGTGTTGGCTTTTTTCCCCCTCACAAATTAGAAGACATAGCACTGTGAAAAAAGAAAGATAATTTGCTTCTTCTTCCTTATGACATAAATGCTTTATAAAGTAGAACTAGGGTTTTAGAAAGAGTCACCTCATTTTATTGCCCACAGTTTTTTGTCTCTCTTTCTCCAAATTAATACATCCCTTTCTCCTGACCATCCCTGTCTCCCTGATGGATGATGAAAATAAACAGGGGAAGCCTACAGCTGTGGGGTTTTAAGATAATTATTTAGCTAGGAAATAAGCAAAGCAATTATTTTCTTTTCCCTTTTCTTTCTACCCTCATCTGTTGGGGTCAGCCAGAGTTAAGCCACTAAGGACATACAATCTGGCTAAGCTAATAATGACTCTTTTAGAATTGAGTATTTATTTATTTTTATTAATTTAGTCTATTTATTTATTTATAAAGACAACCAGCTGCTTACATAGTCCCAAGGCTGTGATAATGTTTACAGAGGTTGCACTTCAAAAGAAAATGAGTAGCTTCAAATAGCAGCTAATAGTCTATACCCAATACTCACATGAAAGAGTAGCCTGGTAAAGCAACTGCTGAAAATAATGCACAAGGAGGGCAGCACAAGAACCAATTAGCAAATATTAAGCTTAATAGCCATCCATTTGGGAAATACACCTCTGAAGAGTGATTTTTCCTTTCTGTTTTCAAGTCTGGATTGTTTTCCTCTTACCAATATGACAGAGGTTTCTCTCACACATATGAAATTCAGCAAATAGAAAAACTTAGCTTTTGCTTTTATCACCTTGGAAACTTGATAACTTTTCAGGCCATGACTGAACAGGGACTTGGTTTTACCAATATACCCATGCTGGCTAGGATGTGGGAGATAAAAGTAAAAAGTACACCCTCTATTCACAATAGTTATAGCGGCAGTAACACTACAGTAGATGTCTCTATGCTGATTAAAGCATGCTTTTGTTGTTTTGTTTGTTTTACAAGGAGGTGGTGTAAGTTGCATTAGAAGAACCTTTTCCGTAACCCTAACTATTCTATGATTCTATGATATCAAATGCTATGTCTGAATCAGAGAACTTTATCAAAAACACTGCATGAAATTAGATATGTCTTGGGAAGTAAATATTTTCTTCAATGGAATTGTGAAAAAATAGATGTTAGCCATACCTGATATACTGAAATCTAATGGGTTTAAGAAAAAAAGTCACACCTGGAATAACAGCACAAGGAACTATTTATGAAAACAGAAGGATTTATTTATTAATCTGTAAAGTGATCTCAGTGTGATTAAAATACTTTTTCAGATGCAAATGTTCAAAGAAAAGGCTAAATATTAAGCTCAATTTGAATGAGGAAAGTGATATACTGGAATGGATTCCTAGCTTTTGAATGCTAATGCAACTTGATGGTTGTCATGATGTTTAGTTGTACAGCACTTAGCAATATCAGCTACATATCTTTCAACAACATACCATTCTTCTAGTGCCAGATGAAATGGTTCCAAAGAAAGAAGCATTTTTAAGCAACCCAGGGAACAAATTTCACTTTTCTTGTGTAAGAGTTCCTTGAGGCTCATAGAGGTGTGCCAAAGGTCTTGAAATCACAGCACATTCCCCACCTCACCTTCCCCCCCCAAAAAAAAAAAAAAAAAAAACAAAAGGTGGATATTTCACAAAGGATTCAGGAAAAAATACGGTTTAGTGTATTTCCATTATTTCACTCCTTGAAGTTCTCATGAGCTGGAGTTTCACACATCTGTTCTTCAAATGTCAAATGATTTCTTAAGAATATAGTAATAATAAAACCTGAGCTTTATAGAGGAAATAGAAAGAAAAATTAGTCTGAAATAAATGTCATTCATACTGAATGCCAGTAAAAGAACTTTGTTTTGATTCTCAGTAGATGTTTGGATGGCATGTGGAGGCTGTTTTGTTTCATTTATTTTTACCAGATGCTGGACCTGATTAGAAATAACTGAATTCTATGTTCACCCAGGCATCTTTACCTGAGTAAAGTTCATTCTTATGCCAGAATTAGGTGAAAAAATCATTTTAGTCTTGAAAGACAGAAAGAAGTTTCTCAAGATATTTTTGGCCAATTATATTTTAACAGAATAATTCACTTGGGAAAAAATATTAGTAACAAAATTTCAGTAACTAAATTTCATACTAATCCAGTGACATTTTTAAGGAAAAGATTTGGAAAAGATGATAGCTGAGCATGTTCAAATATTTTTTTTTCCTGCCTCAAATCTCTTCCTACCTACTTACACTGTTGTGGCTAAATCTCTCAAGAAGGATGCAGATCAGTCATCATGAACACTTTGTCCTTCATGTTTTTTTGTATTATTTTTACATCTTTTATCCTACTTAAAATCTACAAATCTTCTGAGGGCAAACTTGGATTATGCAGAGACATAATAGCATGCAAAAATAACCTCAGAACACAACAGTGACTTTACACAATTTAGTATGCAATGTGCTACTTTGTGAAAGATCATGATTTTTTCTTTAATTATTCAATCAGAATATTGCTTTAAAGACTTTCCTGCTACTTCAAGATCAAAGCACTGAAGAATCCACATAACTCTATACATTTGCATTAAAATTTAAAATGTCATCTGATCCATTCAGTGTCTTAATTCATAATTACTATACTATTCTACACAGCTTCCTATATCAATATTCTACATTAACCTTCAATGGTAATAGGAAACAGTAACCCCAGATACCTATGACAGGGTTCTGACTATAGGAGCTTCAGAATTTGGAAGAGCAGGGATGTCCTTAGGCCTGAAAAAATGTTCCTCTTGGGCAGCCATTTTCAAGAACAAAAAAAATGGTAAAAGAGGCTTTCCAAGTGAGCTCAGACTCATCCATCACAAATGGTATTTCAGAAAAAAAAACAAAAAAAAACCTGGAAGAACTCCACCGTTTGAAAACAATCAGGATAACATGGCCCTAGTCTGACTCCTAGCAGAGATTGATTTAAACCCTGAAATAGGCCATCATATCCTCTCCAAACATCTCTTACCTTTTACCACAATAGTTTCCTAAAGCAAAGCTAAGAAATTAATTTCCCTTTCCACAGGAACAGGGTAAGAAGTAATGAACTGAACATACAGCAAGGCAGACAGAAGTTTTTCATGGATGAATGGAGACAGCTTGCACAGTGCTGACTGTGGTGACTCTTCTATTCAGGTGGGCTTTCTGTTCCCTTTCAGAAATCCCATCCCTCTTGTAAGAATGATCCAGCCACTTATAGAGGTACAAAATGTGTCAACCTTCATATCTCCTTAATAATTCACAGCAGTTTAGTGGACCTTGCAAAAGCAGCTGAATCACCCTTGTAGCAGAAACTCCTGAGAGAGATATAGAACAAATAGCTGGCAATAGGAAATAGTGCAGGCATGCAGGGTAAGACAGACTTCAAACCCAGACCTAAATGCTAACTGTAAGCACACAATTCATTTTCTTTTATTATTTTAATAGAGGGATTGAAGTATCAGTATCTTTGGAAGCTCTTGAGAACAGATTAGTCATTTGTGAGGCATGGCACGTGGTTGATCCTCATGGAAATGCATTAAGTGAATTTGAGATACCTTCTAACCCTAGCTTTGTGATTCTATGCACTGTATTAACAGATATCCCTCCCCTTGGAATATTACTATGTCTTTGCTCTTGTGGTTAAAATAGAAGTGTCTCTGTGTTAAACGCTTTAGTTTCGTTATACTTTTGAAGCAAATCTTTCAATTGTCCCTAATTACTATGCTTTGGTAAATATGTGAAGTGCTAAGTGTGCAAACAGGATTATTTCCGGGTGAAGCTAAGCTGGAAAATGTACTGTAGGTGTACCCTTGATCCAGTGCAGCTGTTAATGGGTAGATGTTTAGTCCAAGGGGTCAAATGAGAGATTATTTACAAACCATGAGAGTGGATATACTCTGGATGTCAATTTCACAGCGCTCACTGCTTCATCACACAAAACTGTTTGTATTGCATCATATTACTATTTAGTATGAAATACGTAGCCTTTATTCTTTGTACAGCATCAGGAGTAATACTTGTCCAGTATTTTTGGAGCTTTTAGATATACCATAGAAATACATAGATATCATTATTATTTCGCATAAGGAACAGTTGCAACTTTATTAGCAAAATTCTATGAGGTTTCAAATGAAGACAGAAAACGTTATGGTTACACTGTGATATATATTTAGCCAATTTAATAACACTGAAAAGAGAATATTTTAGTGATTAGAAGGGAGAAGAAATTCAAGCCACAAGGTCACATTAAATGTACGGAAGAAGTTTCAAACAGACACACTTGAAACCAGCATGACTCTTCTATCTCAAATATCTTACATTGGTGTGACAATTCCCTTCTTTTCAAATATCTGCATTTTCTTTTTTTTTTTTTTTGCAAAATTATATTACAACCCCCTAGTGTACCAGTCTGAATTGTTATTGATCTGAACAGTAAATTCAGTTTTGAATTTACTTTATTATTTGGATCAGTATAATGCTTTGACAATACAGCACTATTAAACAATACCTCAAGTGTCCTTCACAGCAGGCAAATATCTGGACTGTGTGCTGTCAGACTAAAGACTTACAACCACTTTTCTTAAGAAAAACCCAATAAGCGAAAGAAAATGTCAGTGTTTTACTGGAGGAATGCACTTCCCATAATAGGGAAGCCATAAATAAGAGGATGTTCTTTGCCAAAGGGTTACAGAAATATGCTTTTCACTCTTTTCTGCCTTACTGAGCATCAGGAAAGACTGTGATCTAAGCAGGAAAGTGGGACAGAGAGATCTTGTCTGTTCTTACTTCTATACCAGACTGTAGGTCAACAAAGTATTCCACTATTTTTTAGATTGTCTAAGACAAACTGGAAACACAAGCCTTGACGCATTGGTGGATGTTGTTCTAGGACAGTTCAAAGCACAGAGATGTTCAGTGCTCCATAGCGTGGGGATAGTAGAGAGGTCTTCTATATATCACTGGTCATGACATAATAATAAACATAATTTGGAAATGTAGCACTGGGCAGAACACCAGACTATCCTAACCTAAGACACATAAAGAAGTATATGGTATTCCTTAAATTCCTTGAAGTCATACCTTTGAAAGAATTATGGACTACAGCCAAGAAACAGATGCTAATCTCAAGAGCTGTCAGAATTACAAAATATTGCTCACTTGGTACAATACTTTATGATATTTTAGAAGGCATCTTGTAACTTACAGCTATGCAAATACTTGATCATCTTTCTGCTCATTTGCCTTTTCAAAAACTGAGAGATTAAGTGTGGCTGATGGAACAAATAAAAAAAAAAAAAAAACCAAAAAAAACCTCAGCAAAATTGTGATTTTAAGTGAACTTAAAGCATTCCAATACATGCAAAATATTTAAGTTTTGAGCACGGTAAGCAGGCAAAAGCAAGAGAGCCTTTGTTTCCAGGATGTCATGATGAGTAGAAGAGACACATATGTTGTGGGAGTTCTCAAATAAGCTGCTTTTTTGGCCTAAGGAAGTTCAAATTGGCACTGATCACCTCCCTGGAAAAAAATCATATGTGCGACTGCTTCTAATTTTTATGTTATTTATTTAAGTATTCATAAGTTTGCCTGCCTTTTTTTCTAAACAGATTCCTGACTATCATGAAATGTCACTCTTTTTTTTACTTGCTTCTTCCCAATGTTTTTAGCAACATGGAAAAATACTAACAAGTGAGCCTGAAAAAGAGCTTTTTATCAGCAATAACTAGAATAAGGCCACTGCAAGCAGAGAAACAGAAAGCTGGATTTTCTACATAAACTGGACTATAACAGTAAAACCTTTCCCAGAATATTTGTGTGTGAAATCATCTAACTGTCAAAGAGTTTCAAGATATCTGTAACTGAACTTTAAAGTAAATGAACTCTTCACTAAAACAAAAAAGCCTGTAGTAACACTCTTGCCCTTTGTGACTCAGTTTTAATCTCTTAAGAGGGATTCAAGGCAATGTTGTGATTCCAGAATAAACTACTACTGTGGAAAGTAAGAAACATAACGGAGGATATGGGGAGGAGGGAGGTCTGAAGTATGGGACAAAACCTCCTCATCCTCTGCTTACAGAAGACTATTAATCTAAGATTACTCAATTTTAAATTTAGTATCGTTTTCATCAGTGTGTCCTAACTGTGGGTGCTGAAGTTCCACTGTTGAACCTTAGGCAGTCAGGATTTCAATCTCAGCATGAAAAATTAATGCACCTGCCCATGCCAAAATGCAGATAGCCTTTGTTTATCAATTAAATCTTCATTCATCCTGTACCAAAAAAGAAATACCTGAATCTCACAAGATAATCTGTGTTATTTACTGTGTGGGCTTCGGCTGCAACACTTCAGACTGGAATAATGACAGATCTGGAGCCTCAAGTCCTTGACAGGGCTTGCCCAGGAGCCAGCAGCTCAGCAGACATGAGGAGCTGACTCACAGTGGGAGGTGCCAGGAGGATCGGCACCAACCCTGAGTGGTTAAAAACCTACCTCAGGGTGCGCGAGCAACCAGGGTGGGTTCAAGGCAGTTTACGCAGCAGTTCGAGTGGGATGGTGAGCACTCGCTGTATGACCAGGGCTCGGTCTGAGAGTTCTGCTCTGGCTGCCCCGGTGGTGGGCAGTGTAGACACCCAGACAGAGCCGATGAGAAGGGAGGCTGCAGTGCAGAGCTCGGCTTGTAGAGAGCACCTGCACTGCTCTGCTGAGAGAAGGGTGCACAACGGACAGGGCTGCACTCTGTGCTCCCTGGTGTAGGTCCTCCTGCAGCAGGGGCTGAGTTGCAGACGCTGTTACTATGTTGAAAGGTGACAGGGAAACTGAGGAGAAACAGCACTACTTGCCCCAGGACCTGACTGTGCAGGGGCCTTAAGTTTCTACTATGGCATATGGAGAAAGGAGGCCTCTAACCTAAGAAGCTGGGAAACAGTAATAGAAAAAAAAAAAAAAAAAAAAACCAACAAAAAATGGGGGAAGAGGAAATTAAAAGCAAGAGGCTACCGC
>JASSUY010045177.1:0-11133 GCA_032466535.1 Forpus xanthops
GACTGTAGTGAGAGGACAAGGGGTAATGGGTTCAAACTTAAACAGAGGAAGTTTAGATTGGATCTGAGGAAGAAATTGTTTGCTGTGAGGGTGGTGAGACACTGGAACAGGTTGCCCAGGGAAGTTGTGAATACTCCATTGCTGGGGGTGTTCAAGGCCGGGTTGGACACAGCCTTTAGTGGCATGGTTTAGTGTGAGACGTCCCCTGCCCCTAGCAGGAAGGTTGGAACTAGGTGATCTCAAGGTCTTTTCCAGCCCTAACTATTCTATGATTCTATGAAATGTTTTGGAAATACATTGATGTACTTGATGCTGAGCAACTGGACAATATGACGAAATTTTTATATATTTAACTCTAATAGATTGTATCAGTACGTCTAGCTGTATATAAAATTATTGAGATTATGAGTATAAATAGAGTATTAAAATTCTGCTGGACATATATATAGACTTTTTGGATCTATATTTACCCATCGACAAACACTTCTGGACAATATGTGAACAGAGACATGGCCTTTTCTAATTCTTATTGATATGTCTGCTACACTGATCTATACTCTCTTCAATATTTTGGTGATTTATTCACTGGCCACAAATCAAGTAATGTATCCAGTCATTACAATAATCATACTTCTAATAAATTCTTCAGCAGGCAAAATTATTCTGGATGGATTTAGAAACTTAAGATATTTAATGTTAACTTCTTTGATAAGAAATTGTGTAATGTAATCTGTGAATTTAAGTGAGGTTTATTGATCATTAGGAAGCTTTTCTGCTACTTGATGTCATCTGTAAATATGGAAGGAAGCACTGGATACAAATTTCCCTACTCACATAATCGAATAAGTTATTTATAGCTATCAACTCTAACTACTGTCTTTGAATAATAAAGGCTCTGAGCTGATGTCAGTTGTGCTTATCTCTGGGCCTTATTTTCAGCTGCTGAATTTGGCCAACACCTGTCAAAGCCATAAGAGTTATCAGAAAATAATCCAAGTCACTAGCTTTCCAGCCTTTTTATTTACTTTTTTTTTTCCCCAATGTACAAGAACATTTAAATGAAGCCTTGTAAATCAGACTGCTTCTTCCACTGAAGCTATTCAGATCATTTAATGGAAACAGATCTTTTGAAGACTCTGCCTACTTCTTGAATGAGAAATTATTCACCATCAAAAGCAATTAAAAAATGGGAAAATAGACAAGCTAAATGTCTAGTGTCAAGAGAAAATCATAGGTAAAGCTCTATGATTCAGATTCTCTCCTAACTCTGTAGCTTATTCAAGTACATCTGCAGATACTAGTCCAGACTCCTTTTCAGTGAGAAAGTTCCGCTTTTAGTGTTATGATCTGCAATTGACCTGCAGAACAATAGCCAGCAGATATGCTGCTTTAATGCATAAACCACTTCTACATACTCTGGAAACAGTATTGAGCTAGGCATTAAAAGAATATTCCCAATCTGACCACTCAGTTCCATCTATCATCATAAGCAATCAACCGAGTTTCGTTTTGTCTTGCTGAATTGATAACATAGGTACAAGGAGCCTCCCACACTTGGATGGCTGCCTTAGATGTTAAAGACATGTATTTCATAATTCCTCTCTATGAAACAGATAAAGCACAATTTGCTTTTATCTGGAAAGGGACTTAGTATGCTCTCAACAGACTTCCTCACACTTCCTGACTATTGTTCACAATGCTTTCGTTAAAGTCTTAGAAAAATCTCCATTGTACTTGCAGTCACAATCAATATATTGATTACATTCTGATAGAGATGATAAAAAAAAGGTGAAAGAAACAGTGTGAAAAATCAGGGTCATACTAATTGAGATTGGAAGTTCCAAGCAAAGTGCCAAGGATTGGCACAGGAGGTTAAATTCCTTGGAGTCTGGTGGATTAAATGAGCTGCTTCTGTCGCTGCAGGTACCCTGGAAAAGATGGAGCATGGACAAGAACCCACCAGTGTGAAAGAGTTATAGGAAATTTTGGGAACTTTGGGCTTTCGGCACAAACATATTCCTGTTTTTGCTTGTCACTTATATAAATTGCTGAAAAAAATGTTAAAAAGGGGAAAATCATGGGAATGGACTGAAAAACATACAAATTAACTGGAGTTTTTAATAAAAAAATGAGACTCTTCCAGCAGCTTTGTCCTATCCATCCAACTGATCCTCTCCATGTAGAGTGGGGATTCAATGAACATGGCTTCATTGCAGCCTACAGCAGAAGGTACAGAAGGGCCAGAAAGGCCACTAGAATTTATCTCTCACTCTTTCAATGATACTGAAGTAAGGTATTCAGATCTTGAGAAAGGCTTACTGTCCCTGGTGTGAGCAGTAAAGCAAACAGAACAAATAAGGAGGGAACAGAATGTGACTTTTGGGGGACATTTTTAGCTCCTAGATGTAGTCTTCAGAGGTACAACCCTACGTGAAGGTATTGCTCAGAAACTTACTGTCTGTAAATGGTATGCTTATTTGGAAGGCATTAATGAAATCATATGAGTTACTGAAGGTAAAATTAAGGTATCTAAGCTACAAAAAGGCATAGATTGCACATTGTTGTTTCAACCAACAGCAAGTAAGCCCTCCTTGATTCAAAAGGCACCCTCACTGGAAAAGGATAGTGACCTCAAGGGAGCACGGTTTACTGATACATCATTTTACAGACAAGAAAATGAATGGCATTATAAAGCATTGGAGGTGGCAACAGGAGAAATGTTAAGTGAAATATGCAAAGGGAGAGCACAAGTAGGGGAACTCAGAGCAGTTCTACTAGTTGCACAACATGGAGCTAACCATGTTTGCACTGACTCATATGCTGTTTTCAGAGGAGCTACTGAATGGATAGGCTGCTAGGTAGCCAATGACTCTCAGGAGAATAGAGTCCCAGTCTGGCAAACTGACAGGTAGAAGCAAATGTTATAAATAGGAAAACAGAGGGCATTGGATACTGGCTGGATTAAAGTGCACGATCAGTCTGTTATTCAATCACTCCTCAATTTAACCAACAACTAGACAGCCTTACTCACCAGCAGAAGATTGATATTATTGTGACCAAGAATGGGAGCACCTGCTTGAATTGCTACATGTCAAGTGATGCTACAATGGGTGAGCCAACTTATGTTAGGAAGGCATTGCTTGAGGATGGCCTGCACCAGTTAAACCATATGAGCAAGTAGTGACTACTTGTTCACAGTGCCAACTGCAACTTGACAGGGACCATGGGAGCAAAGCATCTCCTTTGCATATTCAGGATAAGAGAACACTGTGGCACCTCCTGGCAAATTGATTATATTGGTCCACTGCAGCCATGAGGTGGAAAAAAATTTGTCCTGGTGGGAGTAGAAGTTATCTCTGGCTTTACTATAGCAACTGAATTTACATCTGCAGCCAGAGAAAACACAGTGAGGGGACTTAATGAATGGTTCAGTACACTTCCTCTTCCAGAAAAAATCCAGACTGACAACAGCACACACTTTACAGATACCGTAGTACAAAAATGGGCCAAAGAGGAAGGGACCTAGTAGGTATTCCACACCCCATACTATCTTCAGGCCAATGTCATAATTGACATCAGAATATATTATACTGACTTTACTAAATCAGGTAACAGTGAGATACTATCTATGCCTGGACATAGCCTTGGGTGGCATGGTTTAGTGTGAGGTGTCCCTGCCCCTGGCAGGGGGTTGGAACTAGATGATCTCAAGGTCCTTTCCAACCCTAACTATTCTATGATTCTAAGATCCTATGACTTTGTTTGCAGTGGCACTGCACAACAACATGACCTTTTATAGGCAAGAGGGGACCATCACAAACGATAGTATGAATCAACATATTCTATCTCTAAAGGGAATTAAAGGAGATATCATTTTGATAGGATACCAAATTCAAAATATGGCTGAATGCATGTCAACAATCTCCCACATTGTAGCAAGATATGCTGAGGGAGATGTTCTAAACTATGCAGACTGAAGAACTAACCAATGGCTTTATCAGATATATTACCTCAGTGGGGAAAACAAACATAATGAAAAAGATCCTAGGTGATCATAGACACACTTGGTATAGCCCAAAACGATGTCTCTTAGCTCTGAGATGTTTACAAGCTCATCTATGGATGTAGTCAACATCAGCTGCAATCATAAGAGAAAGTGAAGAGTGCACCTTACCCAGAGAGGTACAAAAAGTGATCTGGGATAACATAATTGAATTTGAAAAGAAATTTCAGTCCTGATGGTATCTAGTTAATTGTACCTATGAACCTGTCAACAGCACAGCCACAGATTTTTTTTTTACAAGCTATATTGTTTTGGTATATAATTTATACCTAATCATTGCATTAAGACTAAATCATAATCTGTCCCCTGGAGCACAGAGTATGGGCCTGGAAGGATGAAAATAAATGGCAAAGTACTGGTGTTGGTGCATGCATTGTGCAAGAGAATCAAGGATTCATTTGTGAAAGTAATACCATCAGAGCTCAAGAATTTGTCTTGACACTGAGCAGAACATCTGCCATTTCAAAATACACCCAACAAAACCCCAGAAACTGTACTTGTATACATTGTAAAGGGATGTGCCTGCATGAGAACTTCTTATGACTTTATGCATGTAGATAGCCTTACTGTAGATACAAGTAAACATTCTAATATTTGTGTTTGTAACTTTATTGAACTTATAGGATGTGATTTCTCTTATTCAGCTCCTGTTATGTCTTATCAGTTACTAAAATCTAAATACACTGATCCAAGAGCTGCTGACTACACCCATTGAAATCTCATATTGATAAAGTTACAAGTGTTACAACACGAAGACCTTAGGCAATTGCCCTCATATGAAACTTGAGTGACTAAAGTAATGGGGATGGATTATGTGGGAAAATCTACTTGGGAGGAAATTAGAGAAAACTAAGGTCTAACAGAAGTTGTAGTATTATAGAAACCTTTTTAGGGTAAAATAGAGTTGCCACTTTCAGGATGGTTGGTATGCATATTACTCCAACATAGTTCCTGAGGCAACACAACCTGCTATTCTAGAGAAGCAATGGAGAGAAGACACTGCAGCAAGATTCTGTTGTAGTCCCTGAAGGGTTGGAAACTTGATGGTACCATACAGCTGGTAAGCCGCATAGCAGCTGTCAAATGGAAAATATAAAGATTGACCATTGTTGAGGCACCAATTGTAGTGAAATCACTTTCCTTAGGTGAACCTTTTTCATAATAATCTTGTTATAATACTACCACACATCTCCATTCCAAAGGTACCTATCTCCAAGGTATGAACACCCCTCACCAAGCATGTGCTTTATATTTTTTATTAGCTATATCTTTAAATGAGAAGTGAAAGAATTTTATGCCAATCAGTAATAAAAGAATGTATGACTGGAGTCACTCAAGCTCCATCTGAGAGTAAGGAAAAGTATAAAAGTGAATGAGAGAGGATGAAGATAAGGAAGACTCCGTTATAACTTCTGGGATCAGTCAACAGGCTGAACCTGTCTTCTTCCCCATAAGGATGCCTATTGGGTAAGAACTTTATCTTATTAGCACTAAATAACTAACACTAGCAATTATTAGAGATTATAGTCTGGTTATGTATCACTTTAAGCTTATTTTGCAGGCAGTCGCTATCACCGGTAATTGTGAACTATCATTTGTCACTATTTGATATTAGTAAAAAAATGTTATTCCATATACTATTAGTCCTTTGAGGGCAGTTGATTTTAGTTTTAATGTTTTAATAATTAGAAAACAGTCTTCATGGTGCATTCTGCTATCTCCTCATCAGTTTCATACGTATATCAAATACTTTTAAGCAATAGTCTTCAAGCCTTTTGTTATGACACCTTTCTGCTATTATCCTGGCAAAGAACTGACCTTCTGAATGTGAGTTACAATGACTCTACTTTCCTTAGCTATCAAACATCGATATTTTAGATCGCTAAACATGTTAGGTCTGTGGAGTGACTCAGAATGGATGAGGGCACTGACTGCAAAAAAGCACTGCTCAAAAAGCTCAGTCCCTTTATTGCAGGCATGGAGTAATGAAACATTAGTACAGTAATAGGATTATTAAATTCATATTGAAATGGCTCAGTTGTACCATCTTATGTCTCTTGGTACCATCATGTAATTGAAGTATGATTTTATTTTGAAGAGTTTATTAGTATAATTGAAAATTCAGCAGATTCTTTGGAACTTTATTAAATGAATAAATATACATAGGGAGATTTTGGTAAAGGAAAATTCCTCTTATGCAAGGTGGGGCTGAAACTGTTTTAAAATTCCTCAACACTTTAGATGTTAAAGGAAGGGCAAACAGTTCTGGATCTTATGGCAAATCCACATCATAGAGAGAGCTTTTATGAAAAGTAGTAGTCTTTGATATCCCTAGTTTTGGTTTGGGGTCTTGGATTTTTTTGTGTGTTTTTTTTTTTCCTTTAAACTCAAAATGTTTGCAGTATGGGTCATTTTAATGAGATTCCCTGTTAGCTTTTGAATTCCTGTGTCCTTTCACATAGTTGCTGTCTTTAAATATAAAATACAGATCGCAGATTTCCCATGCTGCTGAATTTTTTGTGAGCTAAGAACCACCACAACTCTATTAAATGTGCATATTTTTGTGGATGTGTCTGGATTTATGCTTGGTAACGGTAATGCTGTCAACTCTTCTGTACCAGAGACAGAATTTGCAAGACAAAAAAAGTTGAGTGAATTTTTTTATGAACTTTTAAAAACTTCTGAAGGGTGAGATGTTTAACCCTGAATAAATTATATTTTTGCAATAACAAAAGTTCTCATTTTCCTAATTCTTGTGAAGTCTGCCATTGTATCTGTTATTCTTCATATCATTTTGGCATTTTTTTTTTATTTTTTGAATCTATTACTACCTTATTACATTGTGCAGTCTCATCTTTTTTTGTTTACTGGTATATGTATCCTTCCTTGCAGTCCCTTCACTCAGTTTACCAAGGTAATTATGTTGCCTCAGAAATTTTTATGCTCCATCATCTACCAATTGGATATTTTCTTTTAGCTTTCCAAGTAATTGTTTTCACATTCAATTTCCAATTGCCAGCTCTTAATCTATCCAGTCTTTGAAGCAGACAAGGTGTTTATCATGCTTCTTCCTCTCATGAAATATACAGCGGAAACCTACAACTATGGAACTGAGTAAGGTGGTCTGAATGTGGTGAAAGCACACATAGTGCAGTGAATAATGAGTAAATCATCTGTTTTTCTGCTGCTTGCTGGCAGAGTTAAGTGGCTTTGTAGGTCAACTCCAGTAGGATGGCCAAATGAGATAAAATGAAAACTCATAAATAAAATTAGAAAGACCGAAGATGTCATTCCGTGCCAACAAATTTGAACTCTAACTTCTTTTCAAATATGTATGTTACTGGATCATAATTGAGACTGTGAAGGTTCTTCTTCACAATTAGTGAAAGGGCAAGTTAGCTGACATGAATATCATGTCATTAATAAGATGTGACATACAAAAATGAGAAGACATATATGATGAACTAGAAACGTGGAAGAAATTCTACCATAAGTAGCAGAGCATCTTCTAATGAAATGTATGCAAACAGGAAAATTATTCCTCTAAGCTATTTTAAATTTATCATAAATGTTGACGGTTCTAACTCCTCTTTAGGAAAGGTACTGCTGTTACCTACCCTGAGTGCACAACTTAAGGCTGTGACTTTGAACCCAGCCTGGGTGGGGAGCCCACAAAATTGTTTTGCCAATAAAAGAGATTGAATAACTGTTAGAAATTACTCCTGCAGGTAGGAATAGTGTGAGGAAGGTTAAACTATCCAACTAAGTTACTACATTTTTAATATTCTCTTTACAATCTATCAAATTTGCATGGTACATCTTCTTGCAGCCTCAGGAGCATGAGCTAGAGATAATTTACCATTATTTTCCCAGTGTTTCTATCTGAAATATTTTAATAGACTAGTGTTAACACTCCTTGAAATTACTGAGATTTCTCTCTCAGATATTGACAAACTTCACATTTAATTTCTAGATTATTTTTTCTTTTAAAGGAAAAATGCTTTTATCCTTATCAGTACTTACAATCTTTCACAAACACCTTGAAAACTAATAATTCTTTGGGTAAACGATTAAAATAAACTTCATGTGTTCCCCACCTGCAGTAATCTACTGCAAAATTTCTCCTCACTATTTTTTTTCTGACAAACTCAAGCACTGAAACAATGTATATGAAGTAATGCAGCATAGCCTACGTCTGGGATGAACACTAGCAAATCAGAAGTGAATATTGATTGAAATCAGTTTCTGTTGTGCTCATTTTTCCTGGATGTGTAAGGAAAGATGACAAGTCAAATTGCTTGCCTCACAGATCACTGGGTGAACCTCGATGAGATGAGCATGTGAAGGAATAAACAAAAAACAAATTTTAATGATGGGTTTGCCACCACTTATTTGAGCTAACATGGAAGGTACACAGTAGCTTCAGGGTAGTTAAATAGCATTTCATATAGAGTATTCATTTAAGCAGATTCTGAAGGATACCTAAACAGTTTAATAAAGCAGCAAAAATAGATAATGCATTTAATGCCGGGTTACAGGTCCAAAGCAACATTGCACTGATACATATCAGAGTAACACTTTATTACATACCTTGCAGAAGTTGTTATCTTCTTCATTTCTTAGTAAAGAAATATCAGCAGGCCAACAATTCTATGCAGCCTCAGTGTCATTAGCAATGGCAGAATGAAGCTAGAAAGCAAATTACATTTGTTCTCCTTGTGGCAATCCTTTGAGAACAGAATTGTGACAGAGAAGTATGACAACTTGCACACTACCTCTTATCCCTCACAGAAATCAGGAAGGCTGTCAAATAGCTCCCTTCCTCTGCAATAGAATCATGTAGGAAAATTCTATTTGTATATAAAGGAGAAAGATGTGAGAAGATCTCAGAATTTAATTGCAGGCAGTTTTTTTTTTATTATTGTTATTAGATACTTGGATAGAAGAAATAACAGACACTCGATGACTAAGAAAATGTCAGCATTCAAACAGTAACTTTTTTTTTTGTTCATATTCTAGTTAATTATGCATTTTTTAATGGATAAGAATAATAATTTCAGAGTTACTGCACAGTCAAATACCTGTGATTAAGGTACCAAGAGCTGCGTGAAGCACAGAAACGTCTGTATGTTGCTCTCAGGTAGCATAAATCAAGCTCTAGCCTCTGTAATGTTAATTTATTAATAGAAATCAGAAAAAGGGTTATAATAGTTAAAAGCAATTATTAATTATAATCTCAGAGTAAAAGCTTGGGTCATGCAGATCTGTTGCACACTTAGATTTAATCCCCTGATGTCAATGAGACCACTCAAATGCTTAATGTGAAGCCTAAATAGGGCAATAAATCAATTCATTTATTTTAACATACCAAAAAAACAAGGTATTCCACAAAACCTAATCAAATATAAACCAAGTCTGAGACCGTCAATACTCTAGTTTACGTCTCATATAATACTCTTTTCCAATATATTAGAATACAAGCCACTCACTGCTCAACAAAAATTACAAAAATTATAGAATCATAGAATCATAGAATAGTTAGGGTTGGAAAGGACCTCAAGATCATCTAGTTCCAACACCTCTGCCAGGGACAAGGACACCTCACACTAAACCATGCCGTCCAAGGCTATGTCCAACTTGGCCTTAAACACCCCCAGCGATGGAGCATTCACAACTCCCCTGGGCAACCCATTCCAGTGTCTCACCACCCTCACAGCAAACAATTTCTTCCTCAGATCCAATCTGAACTTCCCCTGTTTAGGTTTCAACCCATTACCCTTTGTCTTTTCACTACTCACTACTCACTACTTCCTCATGAAGAATCCCCCCTCAGCATCTCTATAGGCCCCCTTCAGATATTGGAAGGCTGCCATGAGGTCTCCACGCAGCGTTCTTCTCTCCAGGCTGAACAGACCCAACTTTCTCAGCCTATATTCATACAAGAGGTACTCCAGTCCCCTGATCATTCTCATGTCCCTCCTTTGGACTTGTTCCAACAGTTCCATGTCCTTTTTATGTTGAGGACACCAGAACTGCACACAATACCCCAAGTGAGGTCTCAGGAGAGCAGTTGAGGGGCAGGATCACCTCCCTCGACCTGCTGGTCATGCTCTTTTTGATGCAACCCAGGATATGGTTGGCTTTCTGGGCTGCAAGAACACGCATGCTGGCTCATGTTCATTTTTTCATCGACTAACACCCTCAAGTCCTTCTCCTTAGGGTTGCCCTGAACCTCTTCTCTGCCCGACCTGTAGCTGTGCCTGGGATTGCTTTGACCCATTTTTGTTGAGATTGCATGGCTTCTTCAGAATGCTTTAGTATTGTTTTTATCTTTGCTATGTAATTCTTAGGAGCCTTTAAATTCTAAATATGCCACAGACCTGACCCAAAAGAATTGTATAAGTATCTTCTAAATAAAGTAATTTGGTTTGTGGTGATCCATTAAGCTGCAACATCAGATTCCTGCCTTTTGGTTTCCTGCACAGGTATTCTCATTACAGTTGAATGAAGCGTCTCAGGACCAGCATTTATTTGAAAGTGATTCCTCTTCCCCCCAAAAAAGGATAATCTTTTAATTGACGTTCATTCATTTGTTTGGCTTTCTATATACTGTAACGGCTAAGCATTGTATCCTTTCTCAATTTGCACTGGATGCTTATATCCTGGAATTATCCTTTCAAACAAGAAACTTGATGAGCCTCTATAAGCTATTCATGTAGTAGCACAGGGACAATGCCAAGAATACATGATGGCAATGTGGAAAAGAAGCAAAATACAGCTAAGATTAATTTGACATTAGAGACCAGATTCTGTAGTGAAAATAATATATTATAGCAGAGCAAAACTTAAGAAAATATAGCATAATTTAAAGTAAGAATAGGCATAGAATGCACGTTTTATCAGAGTTTAATAACAGCAATGATTTATAAATGAATAAGGTTAATTTTATATCATTGTGAGTCTGTATATCAAATTTAGATAGCTTCTTTATATATGAACATGAGCCAGCAGTGTGCTCTTGCAGCCCAGAAAGCCAACCGTATCCTGGGCTGCATGAAAAGGAGTGTGAC
>JASSUY010045178.1:0-11608 GCA_032466535.1 Forpus xanthops
CAGAGGGACCTTGACATGCTTGTGAGGTGGGCTGATGCCAACCTGATGAAGTTTAACTATGCCAAGTGCAAGGTCCTTTACCTGGGTTGGAGCAATCATCAGGCACAGCTACAGGTTGGGCAGAGAAGAGATTCAGAGCAGCCCTGAGAAGAAGGACTTGGAGGTGTTGGACAATGAGAAAATGAACATGAGCAGTGTGCTCTTGCAGCCCAGAAAGCCAACCGTATCCTGGACTGCATCAAAAGGAGCATGACCAGCAGATTGAGGGAGGTGATCCTGCCTCTCTACTCTGCTCTTGCGAAACCTCACTTGGAATATTGTGTGCAGTTCTTGTGTCCTGAACATAAAAAGGACATGGAACTGTTAGAACAAGTGCAGAGGAGGGCCACGAGGATGATCAGGGGAGTGGAGCACCTCCCGTATGAAGACAGACTGAGAAAGTTGGGGCCGTTGAGCCTGGAGAAGAGAAGGCTGCGTGGAGACCTCATAGCGGCCTTCCAATATCAGAAGGGGGCCTATAGGGATGCTGGGGAGGGACTCTTCATGAGGGACTGTAGTGAGAGGACAAGGGGAATGGGTTCAAACTTAAACAGGGGAAGTTTAGATTGGATATGAGGAAGAAATTTTTTCCTGTAAGAGTGGTGAGGCACTGGAATGTGTTGCCCAGGGAAGTTGTGAATGCTCCATCGCTGGCGGTGTTCGAGGCTGGTTGGACATGGCCTTGTGTGGCATGGTTTAGTGTGAGGTGTCCCTGCCCATGGCAGGGGGGTTGGAAGTAGCTAATCTTAAGGTCCTTTCCAACCCTAACTATTCTATGATTCTATAACAGAAAAAGCTATGTTACATTATATTACTTATTTTGAAATTTGTTCAGAAAAACAGTTGTGATTGTCAAATTGCATGTTTTGAATATTAATAAAATGAACATGGAGGGTGATAAAGATCTTTCATTCAGTGGTTTTTATTCTTTTACTTTGTTAGAAACCTATAAGGAAATTAAATCTCGAAAAGGTCCTGAATAATTTTTAAATTTATTTGTATATTCAATGTGATTATTTTTTTTATTTCAGCATTGATTTAAATTCTGGTTTGCTTCCCTTTCCCTATATCCTGAGTAATATTTTACTTTTATATCTCAAACATTCATCCAGGATAGGAAAAGAGCTTCTCAAGTTTAGTTTATTTGTTATTGAAAATATTTGTCTCCCCTTTTATTTCAGAGTGCACAGCAGAAGTAGGTATGAAGCCTGTATTAGAGAGACATTTCTCCCCATTTTTTTCTCACTAAATCTTAAAAGAATGTAGTGTAAAAATAGTGTCTGTGCTTAGAACAGTTTTTTTTAACAATTTTTTCATTATTTGATAACTTAAACAGCTCTGAGGAAAAAGCTGCTGCATATGTGGCAGAGGAGATGAGCTGCAATTCCTCTCTAGCAATTCAAGTATACCTTGTTCCACTATCAAGAAAGTACATAAAATTTTGAAGCCCTCAGAATTCAGAGGATAAAAGTGGATCTGCAAAGAGCAGGCAGGAGTCCACTACATCGGCTTTGCAGCACAGAGTTAACAAAACCAGCTCATGACCATAAACATACATGAGATTCACCTTCTGAAGTACATGCAGAAAGAGGATTTTCTGCAATGGACAGTACTGGGTTTATATGACAAGGTTTTGGTAACAGTGGGGCTACAGGGAAATTCTTCTATGAGAAAATGCCAGAAGTCTCCCTTGTGTCTGATGGAGTCAATGCCAGCCTGCTACAAGACAGTCCCATCACTGTCTGACAGACACACCACTGGCCAAGTCCAAGCCCATCAGTGATGGTGGTAGCAACTCTGGGATGTCCGAAAGAGTCTGTGACCCCGTGGGAGGCCCATAATGGAGCAGGTTTTCTGGCATTTGTGGTGAACCAGTGTGGTGTGAACTTGTGACCCTATGGGGGACCAACTCTGGATCAGTTCATGAAGTACTACAGCCTGTGGGTGTTGAGGACTCATGATGGAGAAGTTGGTGGAGGACTGTCTCTCAAAGGAGGGACCCTATTCTGGAGCCAGGGAAAAATGTGAGACTTCTTGAAAGAGCAAGCTGTGATAGAAAAAGAGGAAATGGCTCTAACTGAAAGAGGGCAGACTTAGGTTAGGTATTAGGAAGAAATTCTTTACTGTGAGGATTGTGAGATACTGGCACAGATTGCCCAAAGAAGCTGTGGCTGTCCCATTGCTGGAAGTGTTGAAGGCCAGGCTGGATGGGGCTTTGAGCAATCTGGTCTAGTGGGAGATGCCCCTGCCTGTGGCAGGGGGTTGGAACTAGATGATCTTTAAGGTACTTTCCAACCCAAACCATTCTATGATGCTATGAGTCTCCCCCTGAAGAGAAAGAAGAGGCAGAGACGTGTGATGATCTGATTGCAGCCCTCATTCTCTGTATTGCTGCACCTCTGACAGAGGAGGAGATAGAGAATTTGACAGTAAAGTTAAACCTAGGAAGAATGGAGGGATGATGATTTTGTTTTATTACTCATTATCCTACTCAGATTTGACTATTAATAAAGTTAACTGATTTCCCTAAGTGGAATCTGTTTTACCTATGTTGATAATTGGTGAGTGGTCTCTCCCTGACCTTGTCTTGGCCTGTGAGCCTTTAGTCATATTTTTTAACTCTGTCCAGCTGAGGACAAGAGTGATAAAGCAGCTTTCGTGGGCATCTGGCATCCAGCCAGAGACAACGCAATACATGGACACTGTTCGGGGCAGTAAGGGCTCAGTCAATTCCAGAGAACAGGGGAAGATCTGGGCTACAAAGCCAGGTTGGAGAATGAAGAAACTTGGGGAAGATTTATTTTCACAGCTTCATTTAGCCTCTCTGTTTCAAGAATTATTTTGTTTCAGTAACTTGTTTATGTCCTAATAAACTAACCTTTAATAATTAGCAGCATTTTAAAGGGTTTGGTTAGTTCACTTGAAAAAAAAATAAATGAAAAGCTGTAGAGTTGCCTCAGGACCAGAGCTGCCTCCTGGTCCCTCTAATTAAAGAGACAACAACAGACAACAGCCCACCTCCAGAGACAAAGATATATACTAAAGAGGGACACATGGGTTTTTTTAGAACAAAAGTGGAAATGAATGGAATATGTTACCTAGGCAACAAAACATCTGCAGCAGTGGTAACTGATACCGAAAGCTGGCCAGCAGGGAATGAGTCTGATGACAATGTCAGAGAAAGAAACAAGTCTTTCCATGTTGTAGAAAGAGAATGAACCAGAATATTCCAGAATTTAACAAACACTTCAGAAACTAAATCCAGGCAGTATTATCTAGAGGTTAAAAGGTGCAAAACTGAACTGCACTGCATTATTATATAGCTTGGTCTATAGTAATATGAGGTCATTTTCAAAAGACATCCTACCCTGTGTTTGTTTTAATCACTTAGCAGGCCTTTCAGGATACTCATCAGCATTAGGTACAGCTTCCAATACTGAGAGAGGGGTGTGCAGGCATAGCATAACCTAAATAATTCTTTTTTAACTGTGTTCCCACTAAAATCAACACCAAAATTCTCATTAAATTTACTAAGATGAAGATATCAGCACTTCAAGACAAAAATAAAAGTCACTTATCTCTGGGAAAGATTTACATTTAGGAAAATTGTTTTTACCAATATTGGCTTAGGCCATGGATGAGAATACCTTCCGTTCTCTAATGCTTTTTTATAATATCAGGATGGGTTAAGTTAACACTACTTTCAACTTCTGAATATTTTCTAACTTCATACATTTCAAATGAGTTCAGAAAAGCAGTTTAAAACAACAACAACAAAACGTCATTATGCGGAAAAAAAAAAAGAAAGGAGTTTCTATGACTAAGAAATGAATAGATTTCATACTTCAAGTCACTTACACACATAATGAGACTGGGGAAAATAAAAAGGAAAAATTTATTTTATCTTATCACTGAAGGTAAAGAACAATTTCAATAGAGGAGCTATGACATATTCAGTGTCACATCTTTTTATTTGTGTATGGTAATCTAAGGGGCCATGTGTCAAGACTATGTAGGTGCGGGGTGTCGATGTGTGCATATGTACAATAAAAATGATAAGTGGAACAAAAGAAGATAATAGAAGGGTTTCAGACCTGTAATATGGATAATGTGATTGACAGAAAAATAAGATAAACAAAGGACATAGAATTCAAATTGACATCATTTTTCTATTTACCACATTCAAAAATAACCCATTTTCATGTGAGAATGAGACTGTAGAAATGGAGACAGATAAAAAGCAACCTGTCAGTTGGTGACATAGCCGGGTAAGTTACAACCTTATGAATTTTAATAAGTGTTTTGGCCCTGTACAAATTCTTTTCAAGATAGTGACAAACCTTCTGAAAGAAAATAAGAAAACATTTTTCATATTGACTATATTGCTTCAAATTAGGTATATGCTAACCTTCCCTTCCTCCCCCACAGTACTCCACTCAAAGCAAACTGAAATCTGACATTACCTTGCATATAAAGAATATTCATTATTAACAGGTACACAGAGCTTACAGATGACTCCTCTGCCTTTAATGTCCATTTATTGCACTTGCTGTTAGACTAGAGACCATTTTGAGGTGGTGCAAAATGAGGCAACTGAAAGGCTGTTAGTCACTGAGTTTTTCAGTTGAATTTTTTTGTTATAGCAGTATGGAAGTAAAATTGGTGCTGTGTCAGCTTACTGAATGTAGTTCATACTGAAAGAAAGAAAATGTTGTTATAATGCAACCCTTGGGAATAGAGAAGATAAGGTCAGAGATGAGGCAAGAAAAAAATTCTAACAAGTATGTGATGAGAAAACTTTCAAGCCTAGTGCAACCTAAATCTACCTTACCAGATAAGTATCTCCTTCTGTACTGTGTCATCCTTGGAGAAATCCATCTGACCTGACTTTGCAATCAGAAATAACATTTAGCTACTGGGGACCCTCTTCCTTCCTGTGTCCTGCTTTTCTGAGAGGCCTTGAATGATGACAACAAAATCACAAAGATCTGCCTTTCTTTTTAATTTGTTTTTAGTTGGGCAGGTGGTGTCTCTGAGAAAGAACTTACCATTACTATTCAAACCACTGACAGAAGACTAAATGGATTCCTTAGCTGTCTCCAATCCTGCACCTCCACAATTTAGCTAAGCAATTACGTGCCAAATTATGGATATTAAACTAAACTCAAAGTTTGCTGAATTCAGTATATGACTTCCTACTGAAACAGAGTTCCCTGTATCTGCCCCAACATAGCTGAACAACTATTTACAACTATATGCAAGAATTAGTCTTAAAACCACAGTTGTCTGAATTTCTGCTTAATTGTTTATGAATGCTATAAGTCTTCCATGATGTTCTGACCTTATTGGAAACCTGTTTTCAGGAAGATGTGTGTACAGGATGAAGGGCAATGAAAGAAGTGATTGTAAATACATTATTCATTTCTAGTCATTACTGATGACCTTATGTATAACTTGTGAGTGACAGAGCATAGCACTGCTATGAATGATTTTTATGAGGTCATCAGTCGTGGGCAGAAATTAATTCTGCACCTACATGTGCCTCACTGAAATTTTATTTAGTATAATCATGCAGTTTCAAAACTTCTGATATTTGCATTTCAGTATTTTTCTAAGTTTAAGAAATTTACTGCATTGGGCAATGTTGGGTGGAAAATATATCCAACAGGTTTTCATCTAGACATATACTTTTTATCTAGAACCCTGAGACATTAGAGCATTGTTGGTCTTCATATTCTGGGAATGGACAGATTATTCCTACATGAAGCTATAATTATGGTAATAGCAGCTGTGTCATTGAATCTTCAATAATGACATGGTTCTGAATTTAAGAGTAATCCATCTACTTGGAAACAGCAGTTAAAAACAACTTTATGAAAAAATACCTTATTTTTAGTTTCTATATGAACAATCATTAAATAATCGAAAAATACTATGATAGTTGCTCATGTTTAATATACTAACCTAAATACTTTCTCAGTGCACCACAGCAGTAAATTAATTCCATATTAAGAAGTAATCTATTGACTATTAAGAAAGAGCTGCTCTAAAGTCAACGGTGAATTCCTGTAGAAAAAACACTTTTACACTTGAAAAAAGGCTCAGTCACAAAGGAGGATTTGCCTGTACTAAATATTCACAGAAGTTATTAGAAATTAAGAAAGCTCAATTGATTAGATAGGTAAGTAGAAAGACAGATAGAAAGATAAAAACGTTCAAAATGAATGCAATAAATTCTCACTGTGGAAGTTAGTTGAAGCCCTTGAATATAAAAATAATTCAAAAATTCATTTAAATTACCTAAAATAAGACATACTACTAAGCATGTTTTGTGAGATCTCTCTTCTGCAGTTGTTCCTCTAATGCTCTAATGAAATATACACTTTTCGAGAAGCAAGTAAACAGAAGCTACATATTTAAATGGCTCAAAATATCCTGCACAAAATTTATGTTAGAAAATCCTGTATGAGGCAAAACTCAGGTCCTCTAATGCTTTATTAGAAAACTTGTAATTAAGAACAGCTTGCCAAAAGACCTTTCAGATGAACTTAAGCTCCATAATGAAGAGATGTGAAAGAATCTGAGTTTCAAACTCTTAACTGCACAAAGCAGGACTCATCTGAAATAAGCACTTGTTTGGAGAAAAACATTCCAAATAGTATAATTAGGGAAAAATATCACCCAAGCTGTGGTGGAAAGAAACTGCTACATACCAAGCATCTTGATCTGGCAGCTGCGGGCTCAGTCTACTGCACTTCAGTGCCAATAGCAAACAACCCTTTTGTTTCTACAGGAGCAAAATAGGATACATAATGACTAATGACTGAGATTATTAGCAACACATAAGAGTTTGGCTTTACATTCAGGCTTTTTTATTGAAAATAAAAGCACATCAAGAGATAAATAGGCAAATAAAACCTCAGAAAACTCATCACAATATTGCACTAGTTAAAGGTCAGCTAGAAACATGAAAGCTCTCCCTTCATAAGGAGTCAAAAGGTGTCGTGGCTTAATCATGCAGCTCACTCACTCACTCCCCCCTCTTTCTTCCCCCAGTCCCTGGGGGGATAGGGAGGAGAATCAAAAGAATGCAACTCCCATAGGCTGAGATAAGAACAGTTTAGTAACTAAGGTATAACACAAATCACTACCGCTACTACCAATAATAATAATGACAAGGGAAATAGAAGGAAAGAGAATACAACTGCTCACTACTCGTTACCAAGCCTGATCATGCAGTGCACCCCCACCCTTCTGGGTCTCTGCACTACATTTTCACATCCTGGGCATGACATGCTGTGGTATGATGTCTTTGATCAGTTTGGATCAGTTGTCCTGTCTTTGCTTCCTCCCAGCTTCCCCTCCTCCCTGGCAGGGCATGAGACTCAGAAAGTCCTTGGTCAGACCAAAACATTACCAAGCAGTAACTGAAAACGTTATCAGAGCTGTTCCCAGGCTGAAAGTCAAAAATACAGCACTACACCAGCCACCAAGAAGAAGGAAAACGACTGTCACTGTTGAACCCAAGACAGGAGAAGAAAAGAATCAAATAGGTACAAGACGCTCAAGGAGAGGTTGCATCCTGATATAAGAAATACATTTTTCACAGTGAGAACTATCATCCAATGGAACAATGTCCCCAGGGATGTGATAAAGTCCTCATCAGTGGAGGTTTTCAAACTGTGATTGGACAGGGTTCTAGATAACCTCACGAGGGTCCCTTTCCCATGAATGTTTGGATCAGTCTTTCAAGGTCCCATTCAATCTGGGCAGTTCTATTTATGTTTTTGTCAGTATCCCGGCACATCAGACAGAACTTTTTCAAACCATTTTCAATAACATTTAAAACCCCTCCATAACTGCCCTATTTCTTTAGCTTTTGAGGAAACTATCTAATAAATAAATAGCAAATTCTAACTGGAGTTGGGTTTGTTTGTTGTTATATGTGGTGTTTAGAGAATATGAAGTTGAAACTAGCATTCTCCACAAAGTATTTAAATAATAAAACTGCCAAACAGTTGCTGTTCAAGTGTGTGTATGTGAGGGGGGTTTGGCTATTGGTTTCTGGTTTGTTGATTTTATTTTTTTTTCTGGTGGTGATGGCTTTTTTTTTTTTTTACTTAATCCCCTCTACCTTTATTTATATCTCTGATCAAACTTGGCAAGGATGACCAGAAGCAACTCATGTTCTCATTAGTCCTTAACACATTCTTTCCAAAACTTGAGAATAGAAGACTGACAATAACAACATCTCAAAGACAGAAATTGCTCAATCCTTCGTTCTTTGCTCAAAAAGTTACATCCAGACCAAACAAATGATTGTCACACTACCCAGGCATAAAAAACTAAATGTTTGGACACTCCAAGCAGGTCTCACAGCGTAGCAAGTTACCCCATAGTAACAACATGCAGTCTGCCCTTTGAGCGTGGGCTTAGCCTGTGGCACTTATAGAAAATGCAAGATATAGTGAGATAATTTTACCTTCTTGTGAAAGTTACACACATTCCTTTTGGATTTACAGGCTGCTGCTAGACAAGAATGTACACTTGGGTAAGTTTCATAGGACAGGTGATGCCAGGTAATTTGCAATGCCACAATAATCTGTATATGAATCAAAGCACAAAATGCTCTGAGATTTAAATTACTTCTTAAAAATCACCATTAATGTAAGTACAGTCTCTTAATTTCTCATTCTGACAAAGAGTTTGGGTGTGACCTTAGGCCAGTTACCTACCTTGTGGGCCCTGAGGCATAGGGAATTCATGAGAGAATAGAACTACAGATAGTCTTGTTTTTACAGATTTATAGACAGATTATATGCAGACTCTGATTTAAATACCTCTTTACTGAACATTGTACCTTTAGTACATTTATGCTTTAAATTCATTTACTCTGATGGTAAAAATGTCAAATAATTTTTCTACCAGTAAATTTTAAAAACATAAGAAATTCAACAACAGATGATGTGATCTCATGGGAGACATACTTAGGCAGAACAGGCAGTCATTTCAAAGCCCAGTCTTTTCCAAAGTAAAAACTAAAAGAAATTAAAATACATAATAAAGAGTGGAAAAATACTTGGATTAGACTATGCAGGAGGTATGAAATAATTAAAGTAGCAGCATCTAAAACTGATTCTCTTGCTGCAGAATATTATGCAAGATCGTAGCTGAGATTTAAATCTTAAAAATAATGTTTTTATAAATTTGAAATTTTTTAACCTGATTCCTGCACAATTTCTCATTAACATCAGTAGTATTGTCTTCTCTGTCCTGTTGCAAGTAACCAGAATAATTTAGGTAGCTCAGTTCACCAATTAGGATTATGATTAGGCTTATAGTGACAAGACATATCTGGAAATGTTTCAGTAGCACATGGTTAATTTTCTCTATATATTTTTTCCACGGGAAAAAAAAAAAAAAAATAACATTACCTAAAAGTTGTTGTTCAAAGTGGGAAAAAAAAAAAAAAACCACTAAAATTGCAGCATTCCCCATTATAACTTTATAATTCTTGCAATTAATTTGAAAAAAATCATTTCTTTCTCTTCTCTCCATTCAAATTGAAAGCTTGGAACAACTTATTAACATCTAGCAAATGCACATTGTATTACATCCCTCAATAGACAGAATTTTCAGTGCAGACTCAAATTGTAGCCTTTCCTTACTGAAACCCTAGAGGAAAAAATCTTTTATTTATATGTAATTGTACCAGTTGCAGCAACCGCGGTGAATATATACATTCATCCAAACTCCACCTCCAAAACTCTGAGATTTCAATTGTTGAGAAGCACCACAAAATATTCTTGTGTTTGGATTAATCTGTGGAGACCATCTCTGTGGATAAAAAGCAATCTCATCTTGAAATCCAGTGGGTACCACAAGAACAAAGGGTAAAGCCAACCAAACAAATTGAAAACAGAATAAAGAGGTATAAAAATGTTATAAAAAAGATACAAACTTGTGGAGATAAATCTGGCATTATAAAGAAGGAGGTGCATAACAGAGATTAAACATGAAACAGTGAAATGGAGATTGCTTCTTTTAGCTACTTTCTCCCGTTTTCAGGTTGAATATACTTCCTGGAAAAAAACTCTTCCTACTCTTTTGCTGCACCAAAGAACTCTACATACAGGCCTATACACTGTAAACTATCTCCCACTGTATTATTCACATATGCCTAAAATATGCATATACCATTTTCTTGTAATCTTGGCAAGTATAAGTATGGGCTAACAGCAAAATACATAACCTGATACTCACATTTTGTAACAAATATACCTCCACCAAAGCCAATGTGACACAGGCCTGTGAACTGGTCTGCTTTCTCAGAGAGAATTCAATAGGAACAGAAGCTAGGAGTAGTGAGGAGACTGACTAAAGCAGCTACTATAACTGGCTCTTGCTTGTAGATATTACACACAGTATTACATGGTTTATAATATTTTCTCTTGTTTGAAAAAAAAAAAAAAAAAAAACAACAAAACCAACCCAAACACAATGCTCCCAAATCCAACAATACCAATAAATCCAGGAATATGTTTTTTGTTCCAAACTAGTATAGAAGCATCTGAATTTTCATGAATGACCGAAATCCTTCTCTCTGTATCATCTGGTATCCTTTTTTGAGGAAGATGTCACACCATCTGCTTTTAATTTGATTTGACTTGTGAACTTGAGTTCTTTCATCTTCTGCAGTGGATATCTTCAGCAGCAGTGCCAGAAAGAACAACAATTAACCTGGGGTACTCATGTACATTCTTTCTCAGACCTGTAAAGGTAGGGGGTAAAAGCCTTCTTTTGTTTGTTCAGAGAGGTGATAAAATTGCTGAGAGTGTGAGTTTGACTTGAAAGTCAATTCTCTGTGGGAGAATAGAGCAGCTATGACTTTATATAGCTACTGAATAAGCCAATGTACACAACTGACACTATAAAAGTTAGGACTAACAATTTTACCTGTCGTTCTTCTGCCTAATATGAATATGGCAGAATATTATCCTTTTTTAAACCATACATCAAATAATACTTCAAGACTGGTTCTTGACATATTGTGGTAACTTTGATCTTGTACATTTGCCAAATGCTTCAGAAATGTCATCTGTCACTAAAATGCAGCTCCATCTAGTCATATATTTACATAGAAAAGAGAAAATATTTCATTAAAAGTCATATTATTTATATTAAATGTTAGTTTTATTAGAAATAACTTGCATAAAAAAAAAATTGCCACCAGCTTTGTGAAAGCTTGTACATTTCTTAGTGATCTGAATATGACTCATTCATAGACTCATAGAATCATATAACAGTTAGGGTTGAAAAGGACCTTCAGATCATCTACTTCCAACCCCCCTGCCATGGGCAGGGACACCTCACACTAAACCATGCCACACAAGGCCATGTCCAACCTGGCCTCGAACACCGCCAGCGATGGAGCATTCACAACTTCCCTGGGCAACACATTCCAGTGCCTCACCACTCTTATAGGAAAGAATTTCTTCCTCAGATCCAATCTAAACTTCCCCTGTTGAAGTTTGAACCCGTTACCCTTTGTCCTCTCACTACAGTCCCC
>JASSUY010045181.1:0-10339 GCA_032466535.1 Forpus xanthops
TGACATGCTTGTGAGGTGGGCTGATGCCAACCTGATGAAGTTTAACCATGCCAAGTGCAAGGTCCTCCACCTGGGTCAGAGCAATCCCAGACACAGCTCCAGCTTGGGCAGAGATGAGACTCACAGCAGCCCTGAGGAGAACTTGGGGGTGTTGGTTGATGAGAGAATGAATATGAGCCAGCAGTGTGCTCTTGCAGCCCAGAAAGCCAACCGAGCTGGGAAAATGAGGAAGAGAAGGCTGAGTGGATCTCTCATAACAGCCTTCCAGTATCTGAAGCAGGGCTACAGGCATGCTGGGGATGGATTCTTCCTGAGGGACTGTACTGAGAGGACAAGATGTAAAGGGTTCAGACTTAAACAGGGGAAGTTTAGATTGGATCTGAGAAAGAAATTCTTTACTGTAAGGGTGGTGAGTCACTGGAACGGGTTGCCCAGAGAAGTTGTGAATGCTCCATTGCTGGCGGTGTTCATGGCCAAGTTGGACATAGCCTTGGGTGACATGGTTTTTTGGGAGGTGTCCATGCCCCTGGCAGGGGGGTTGGAACTCGATGATCTTTAGGTCCTTTCCAGCCCTAACTATTCTATGATTCTACGGAATGCATGAAGTTGCAATTTAGCAATGCAATCATAGTTTGAGTGCTGTGAGATTTCAGCTCATGATTTTCAATTTGTGAGCCATTTATTTCAGTAAATCTCCTTGATATATCAGTTCATAAGTGCCATGTTGTTCCACTATATAGCATTGTCAAAGGTTTTGTGGAAACACCCATAAAAATAGCAAAGAATCTGATTATCCTTAAGGGTTCATAGATCACTACTTGTGATGTTGTTCTGAGTACTTTTCATTGTCTTCATAGTCCAGCATTCTACTACATACTGTACTTCATTGTGTGGCTATTTATCAAGGGAAATGTAAATATTGCCATTATACAGTAATTTTTTTCCATACTGTCTTTTTTTTTTCCACAGTACCTGCAATTAACACAGAATTACATGTGACTAGATTATACTAGAGCAGATTATCTTCACAACAGTTGAAGAATATTCAACACAAGCAGAAGAAAATACAGGTTTCATATTCAAAATCACATATAACCAAAAAGGTGAGGCAGAAGGCATAAACAAATACTAAGAAGAAGATACGGAGTTAGTTACTAGTGATGTCTGGAGACAAACAGAAAATTAGGAGTTAGGAAAAAATTAACCATAGAAAAAAATCTCCAAGGGAATTGCCAGGCCTATAAAGAAAGACTAACTCCTTGGAAAGAAAAGATGGCTGCATGATGTGAAAGGGATCATGGTTAAGAGCAAACATGATTGATAAGTTCCATGCAAAGGAGAAACAATCTTTCAATATGCCAGAAGAGTTTAAACTGCCTGTTTATGTTTCTAGCTTACTAGAATGCATACCAGAATGTTTCTTCCCTGATTCAAAAGTAAGACTACTGTCAGAAAGACCATAAACTAGATCTATTTTAATTGTTGGTAGAAATAGCAATTTCATAATGTATATCCTACTTGCTAATTGCATCTTTCGTGTTGCAATGTCTCCCTTAACATTGCCATTGACAGATAAGCGGTCAGGAAGGGGTACTGAAAATTGCCTGAATTGCAAGCCCAAAGAGTTGTGATAAAAGGCACAAAGTCCAGTTGGCCTATCACAGGCGGCATTTCCCAGGATTCAATAATGGGACCAGTATAAATTAGCAACTTCATTAATTACCTTGACAATGAGGTAGAGATAAGGCTAATGGTATCCTGGGCTGCATTAGGAGGAGTGGTCCCAGCAGGTCAAGAGATATGATCTTTCCACTCTACTCAGCATGGGTAAGACACATCTGGACTACTGTGTTCAGTTCTGGGCTTCCCAGTAGATATAGATTTGACAAGTAGTAGATATAGTAGATATATGGAGCAACTGGTGACAGTCCAGCAATTGCCACTGAGATTATTAGGTTGGAGTATCTGCTCTGGTGTGGAGTCTTCCTTAGGCTGCAGTGTGGATGTCTGCTTTGATGTGGTCCTCTCTGGGTTGCAGGGTGTCAACCTGTTTCACCATGGTCTTCTCCAAAGGCCACTGGCAAGTATTTGCTCTGATGCTTGGATCGCCTCCTATCCCTCCTCCTTCTGTGGCCTTGGTGTCTGCAGGGCTCTTTCACATACTTGCACTCTTCTCTCACAGCTGTTGCAGTGTTTTCTACCCTTTCTCAAACATCACAGAGGGGTGACCTGCATCACTGATGGGCTCAGCTTTGGGCAGTGGTGGGTCCATCTTGAAACTGGCTGGAAATATCTCTGTCTGACATGGGAGCAGCTCCTGGCATCTTCATACAGAAACCACCCCCGCAATGCCCCTGCTACAAAAACTGCCACATAAAACCAATACAGGGGCACTGACTATTCTTCAGTGACATGCTCCACTATTGATCTGCCCATGTCAGAAGAGGGGCTTGGCTTTCCATTTAGCAACATCAGGCCATACTACAGCACTGCATCTGTAGTTCATCAGCTTCCCCCTTCTTCATCTCACTACTCAATATATGGAAGCCATTTCAACAATGATATCATATTTATTTGCATAGTCTTTATTCTACAGCAAACAGAAGTTTGTTTTGGGACACTTATACTGACCAGAAGGCTGGCTGGCTCGGTCCCCCAGAGCAGTAGGTATCCCAGTTGCCCATGCAGTATGTCCTGTCTGACTTGACTGTGTTCACAGACTGAATTGAAGCATTTTTTTACACCATCAAGCCACTGCCATCTTGTGCAAATCTCCACTAATTTGCTTAATTTTTACACATCTTATTATCAAGTGTCTTATCTCTCTTGTCCAACAATGTACAGGTATAACTGTAAAACCAGGATCAATCAAGTCACCTAAATAGAACTATTCATATTGTAAAACATACACATATGTCTGTATCAAGGTCCAAATGTTTCAGCTATCCCTCTTTAGATTGTTTTTGGATTTGGTTTAATCATGTTCTCATGAGCCTCATGAGTAATCATATAATCATGAATCATGCACTCAACAAAACAGGACAAATCATCAGCTTTGTTTGTTATACAGACAAATCATCTGACTAGCTCTAGATGTTTCTGAATGAATAATTGAGTCTTGCCCACTAGCCAGTGTTGCTACCCAGTCTGGGGTTTTGAATCTATAGTTTTCTTGAATAAAGGCCATTTGACCTGATCTTGTCTTATGAATAAAAGTGCATCTATCTCTTAAAATAACAAGAGACTTGGCGCTTTTTGCATTTAAACCACTAGAAAAAAAAAGGAAAAAAAAAAAAAAACGAATAGAAAACAGCAATGACACATTAGGTCTGGCAGAAGAATGCCTCCTTTTCAAAGACTTCACAGAATTTCTCTCTCACTTTTTGCAATGAGTCAAAGCTCTGCTTCTGTGGGAGAAACTCTTGCATATAGTATTCTGATTTAAAAATGCCACAGATGTCAGCAAAGAAATCAATACTGCTTTGTGCAGACTCATTGGCTCTGCATTTGCACCAACCCTCTGCCTACCCCTTGAGGAGCTGGTAACTCACACACTCAGTTTGACTTGTGGGGTTTTTTTAGTTCAGCAATTGAATCTTTTACTTCTGCATTTTTCCCCTCAAGTCTCTCCTCTTTGGGTTTCCTATCAGAATTTTCAGGTCACCATTTTACATTTTGAGCATGACGGACATCTTTTGGCTCAGGTGTCTTTCACATCCTCAGTGGGTACGGATTTCTTTGTAAACTGCATTGTTTCCTCTAATCATTTTAAAGCTTGCTTAAAAATGTCATCTGTTATTTTTAAAAGTATCTTTATGCTAGGCTTTACTTATCCTCAAAAGCTGTGGCAACAATTCTGCACAAAAGGATAATGGAAAGAGGACATGCTGTATGCAGAAAGAGATTTTTCTATTCTGTTCAGCTCTATATGAACAGCTAAACTAGTATGAAACACTGACTACTGAGAGACCACTGCAGAAAAGGTCAGTGCTGCTTTTTTTTTTCTTTTCTTGATGTCCCATTTACCTTTGACCAGCAACATCTGACAGTTTGCGTTTATCTGAGACACTCAGAGTAGAACCGCCTTGTGTCACGGTGTCTTCCTACTATCAAAGGAACTGGGCGTAGAAGAAAACAGTTTCCAGGGCATTGTGACCATATTTGAGGATGGCTGAGTGCCAGAGGATAGCAAAACTAGCAGGTCTTTTATTACAAATGCTGTGTAACAGTAAAGAGCTAACCTTCTTTATGAAAAAACAATTGCTGATATACTGTGCCACCACTGCATAAATAATTTAAAATCATAAAAAGTAAATATGAAATTGTCCAACAAATCCTTTCTTTCTGTATGTCTGTGTTAATTATTGATTGTTGGCTATCCTCTTTTATAAAAGAAATAAAACAAATCATTTGACCCACTTGCAGGTATTTCACCTTCAGCCTCAGAGAAAACCGCTAGTCTCTCTGCAATAATACGTGTGCTGTCAGCTCCTCCTACCCAGTCCGTGGCAGAGGTTGCTCTTGTGGTAATGTCTCTTCAGCGTGACTGGCTGTACTTTGCTAATTGAGAGTGAATCAGTTTGCTACACTTTCAGTTGTATAAGCTCTGAGGCACTGTCAGACTGCAGCAGTCAGTAAGTACACAGTTATGCAGAAGGGGTGGCTCAGAGCATGTAGGGGGAGTGCTTAGTCTTAAAATGCTATTTTTTATGAAATGTTAGCTGCTGACTCAGAGCCTAACAGCACCTACACAGTTTCATTTTTCACAGCTTTACAATTCCTTCTCTGGCACATGTGTATTTTTTTTGAAGAGCGAGTTATTTTTTTTCAGCAAACGTATCACTCACAATCATACGCTTATGCTTCACTACCACTTCTTAAGAGAGTAATTTTTTATTAAACTGTTAATCAAAACATTAATGCATGAAAAAATTATGCAATTCAGCTGCTCAGAAGGGTGCTGTGATGGATTGTGAAATAATAAATTTGTGAGTGAAAAGAGAAATGAATGACAAATATTATATTTAACTTTGGTATATAAACTATATTGAGGATTGAAAATAATTCCTAGATTATCAAGCATCTCATATATCTAGAGTATTTTCATGCATGGTGCATTTAAGTTTGAACTGAACTGTCAGCCTAATGCAGATACAGCAAGGAGAACACCCCTTAAGAATTTGTGGCTTTGCCTATTTTGCCATTGCAGGAGAGAAGCAGGGTCTGGGCACACTGTGATCAGTGCCTACCAGGCAGACAAGCATCATATCAGCCCAAGAACTGAAGAACTGTGGAAGGATCTGGGTTGGAACAGACTTTCAACAGTTGTCTGATCCAACCTGAAGTTTAAGCCAGGGCCAGCACAGACTGAGTTACTCAGGGACTTGTCCAGATGAGTTTTCCTTCTCTTCGAGGCCAAACATTTAGAGATTTTGCAGCCTTCCCTTATTTGATTACTCTCAGGGGGAAAATATTTTCCTAATAACTGATTGGCATTTCCTGTGTTACAGCTTGCAACTGTGCCTTAAATCCTATCTCTATGCCCCTCAGAAGTCTGCCTCTTTCTTCTCTATAGCCTCTCAATGGGTAGTTGAAGGCAGCAATAGTGTCACCTCAATAGGTAGCTGAAGCAGTAAAATCACACTCGTGTTTTCTTCTTAAGATCCCATTAGCTTCCTCCTTTAAGAACAAATTCACTTTTCCCAACCTGTTCTTTATATACTGTGTGCTCCAGTCCCTGACAATCCTGGTGGCCTTATACTAGGCTCACTTCAGTGTGCCTGTGTCTTTCTTGTACCTAATATCCCAAAACAGACACAGTACTCCAGGGTTCCAGGGCTGAATAGAAATATTGAGATTCAGAAATAATATTGGCTTTAGCTGAAGATATGCAATTGGAGACAGTGATCCAGATTATCAAGCCTGCAGAAAGTAAAAACAGGAGACAGTAATATTGACTGTATTTTTTAATTTTCATATTGTACACTAAAGGTAGTTATCTGATTTCAGTTTGGTAGGCAAAGATGGCCACCACTACGTTATCTCAAATGGTCCAAAAAAATCTTAAGGATGCTGATAGTGTTTACTGGCGCAGTCTCTCCAGTTCATCACAAGTCAGATCTTATTTACATAAGTGGACACACAATGAGAATCACCATTAGATTAGAACAAATCATAATGTTTTGATATCTCAGCTTAAGTAACTGGAATTAATAAAGGAGACTTTATAAGATGCGTCCATGCTTAAAAGATGTGTTCGTGTTTAATGCTGTAAGTAACTGATTTATGAGTGTAAAAACTGAAATACTGCATTATGTGGCCAAATGTATTGGTCATGTAATCACAATTTTACTCATGTAATAATAACTAAAAATACAGTTTAATAATACAACGTCTGAAAAGGATTTGTGCGACACAGGCATTTTCAGGAAAAGGGCCAGTAGTAAAAATTGCATGTCAACTTAGTCAAGTGCAAGTGACTTTGGAGATTGCTAGAAAGTATTTCTGCATTCAGTTAGTTGTTTCCACTGGAGGATGTTCAAATACTGCATTGTGAGACATTATTTCAGAAAGAAGGAAGGAACTGTAGTACCATTGGAAAAGGACTAAGGCACAGGAAACTATGTTTAGTAACTGTTATCAGCATAAAGTTTGTTTGGTAGCAAGAGTCCTTTGTGGTCATTTACACAGAAAGGATTTTCTAATAACCTTTGTCATCTCTTCATAACAAAACCATAGCAACCCCCATACAAAGTATGTGAATGAACATGCTGCTGAAAGCCAGTTTTGTAGGAGAATGACTGGCAGCTTTGGAACTGTGGCCCTGGCAACAATGGTGCCTGGGTGTTTTTCTGTAAGTACTGAAGTTGTCTCACAGACTTGTAGAGTGAAGCATCAGAAAGGACTTTTCCAACCATTCACCCTGACTGCCAGCGTACCCTGGTCCATTCACTCAAGTCTTGCCTGGGTTAAGCCTTTAAATTGTTTTTGAGCTAGAAAGCTGCTGATTTCCATCATTCATGTTGTAAAAAATGTGCTTGTGAAAAATAGTAATCTTGACAATTCCCTATCTGTTAGAAAAATCTGTGACCAAGTTATTAAGATACCTTACTTTTTACAAAACAACAAGAAATAAAATAAAAATAAAGCTAAGAAAAGGTTTGGGGCAAATAACAGGACAGATTAATGCACTGCCTATTGGAAATGCATCTACATCTACAGAGTACTAGAAAAGTTAGAGCTATAAGATGTTAGCATTCACAATTGTCATAGATCAGTAAAACTGAACACAAAGTTGTGAAATAGAATCCTTAAGTCACTAATAGCTCATTAGGATCTAAAAGGAAGCATTACATTAAGAACACAAGATTTCACAGTTTTTTTCTGTTTATTCAGATTAGAAATTAAATTAATGAGTGTAGTTGGCTAGAATAGTAGATATTGTTTAGTCATATATACCAGTGTGACTTTACATCTGCACCTGAAGGTGATTGACTAATGATTGACGTGATAATTTCTTATTCTCTGGACAGGTAACTTTTTATTTTTTTTTTAAGACATAAGGGACTTATTTTATAAATAATGGAACTCTTAGTATAGAGCTACTGGCTTTTTACAAAACCAAATGACAAACATATAAATAAATGCCCTATGTCTCTAGCCTCCATGCAGAAGATTTTGAAAGAAGGTTTGCTGAATTCCTAAGGAGGACAGGACTACAATGCAAGACTGAAAGGAGTTAATTTTCATCCTCAGCTTCTTCTAAAAGTTGAAGTAGAGAATGTTTTGAGCTAGCATTATGTGACTTTCAGAGTTTTCTATTTGCTTACAGTTATCACTACCTTAGTGTACCTGGGACGATTTCCTTTGAAGCAATCTTTTGTACTGTTCAGGTTGAAATTCTTGAAATCTCTTTAAGCCAGGTCACTTCATCAAAGTCAGCTACCTTAAGGAGTAGAAGTTGAAGTGTGGATTCTATATAGCTTTTGAAGAATTATCTTCAAGTATGAAATAAGAAGTTATTTTCTACATTGGAAACTGTAGTATCTGTGAACTGTTAACTCCCCTAAGATTTTATTTCTGCTTCATGTATCTCAGTACATGATGATTATATACACGGTCTATATAGATGCCTGTGTACCTGTTACTTAAAATGTGAAATGGAGTACAGTGCATGGCACTTGTCCAGAATAGAATTTAGTGTGATTTTTAACTTTTTGCTCTTAAGGGTGCCTCCAGGAAATTCTCCCCTTCACCACATGACTGTTATAATTCTTGTTTTACTTTTGAGATTATGAAGATGCCCTTTCTTACTTGTATCAGTACAAACACAAATACTGTAAATCAGTTTGACCTGCTCATCCCCTTGGTCTGATTCCACTGCCTCCTTTCTCCTTTGGCTGTGTTTCATTTGTGGTAACATGCTGATTTTCTCATTCTGTTCTCTATATGATTTGAGCCAGGTAAAGATACAAATTTCAATAAAAATAAAATTAAAAAAGCTATAAAACAAACTAATATTAGGTCCTGTGAGTTGCTACACTTAAAGTTCAAAGGTCTGGTAAGAACAGATGGCTCTCCTGCTTTTCATGCATATAGCTTTGATGTTCATCAGCACTGAGAGCCATTTATTGCCTTGTAAACTTGGAGGCAATTACCTTTCTGCTATTATATCAATTGTCACATAAAATGTTCCTCTATTCTTTCTTTCTCGCTCTGTCTCTTCTCAGAGTTATAATAATCTGGCAGAAATGAGCCTCACCTTTGCCTACATTTCCAGCGTTCTTATGTGGAATATCTTTTTTTTATCAAACAAAATAGAATTATAAACTGAAAACAAAATCAAAATCCTTGGACAAAAAAGAATATCAGCTAGTTAAGATTTTTATTAATGAAACAACAGCAATCATGTTCACTTAAAAGTCATTTGGTTAACCTCATAAACACAGTGACAGCCATTCTCAGCAATAGATTAATCAAGCTTATGTAGAACATAAGTTATTTAGCTAAAACTAAATAGTATCTGAAATAGAAAGTAGAGTAAATATGCAGAGTATGTGTTGAAATCAAGTAGGACAGGTCATCTGCTGGTGATGTAGCTTCTCAAAAAAAAAACCTGGCACACTTTACCCTTGCTGAGGACCTCTTGACGGGCCTGTTTAGGTTACAAGAACATCAATGAAGGAAGAATTCAGTCCACTAAAGAGAGCTATGCTTCCTAAATGTATAGTCAGTGAGCATTTTTTAAACTTACTCTCTTCGAGTGCACTCAGGGGTTGATAAAAGAACAAACTAGTGACAAATGTGTTCTTTTGTTGCTTGCTTGGAAAATTGAGTTCTGCTCAGTGTTGTGAAGGGAACAGAAAGAACACAGTGTGAACAAGAACATCAAGACCTGAAAATCTGACTTTGATCTCTTTCTTAAAAACTAACCAGGAGCACTGTGACATCCTGTAAGGAGGTTAGATATTTTCAAAGCTGTAGTTGTGTATGATGATGGTTTTTACAAACAATAGAAAAATAATATTTTTATTTTTATTATAAAAATAAATAATTTGAAGCTTACAGCACTTTTTTTCCTCTGTTACTACACAGTGGGCATACCCTTTTCTTTTCCAAAATGCTGCTGGACCTCGTAAACTGACAAGAACCTTTTACTTCTCTTTTTTTTCAAACCCTCTAACTATATAAATTAATCTCTGCATTTATCTCTATTAGCCTTCAAGCTATGTGTCATGGCCTCTTCAAAATTTTCTTCCAAATTTTATTATTATATTACTGTCATGGTTTGAGGCCCTCAAACAGTTCTCTCTCTCACTCCCCCTCTTTCTTCCCCAGTCCCAGGGGGATGGGGAGGACAATCAAAAGAATGCAACACCCACAGGCTGAGATAAGAACAGTTTAGTAACAAAGGTATAACACAAATCACTACTGCTACCACCACTAATAATAATGACAAGGCAAATACAAGGAAAGAATACAAGACCTCACCAACTAATTTTCATCCAGCCCGACCAAGCAGTGCCCTCCATCACCTCATACCAACTCTGACCACGCAGTGCCCCCCCTCCACCCTTCTGGGTCTCTGCCCTCCATTTCTACATCCTGGGCATGACGTGCTGCAGTATGAAATACCTCTTTGTTCAGTTTGGATCAGGTGTCCTGTCTCTGCTTCCCCCTGGCTTCCTCCCATCTTCCCCTCCACCCTGGCAGAGCATGAAACTCACAAAGTCCTTGACCAGCCAAAACATTCTAAGCCATATCTATAAACACTGGTGTTATCAGCACTGTTCCCAAGCCGAAAATCCAAAACACAGTGCTGCACCAGCTACTACTTAAA
>JASSUY010045187.1:0-54776 GCA_032466535.1 Forpus xanthops
AGGATTTCCCCTTAGTGAAGCCATGCTGGCTGTCACCAAGCACCTTGTTGTTTCTCATGTGCCTCAGCATGCCTTCCTGGACAATCCGCTCCAAGACCTTTCCAGGCACTGAGGTGGGCCGGGCTGCTCCTTAACTCACTGGTCACTCGCTGCTCCCGCTCTCCCTGGGCCGGGTTTTCCCCGCTCGGGGCGGGGCCGTCCCTCCTGACACCGCCCCGTGTGAGTCCCCGCTCACCTCCGCGGAGCTGTCTCCTCCTGGGCAATGCTCGGCGGGGTCTCGGGGCTCCTTCGGTGGCTCCCGGCGCTCAGGACTGAAGCTCCGGGACGCGGGATTTCCGCTCGCCCCGGCGCTGAAGGCTCCTGTCTGGAGCTGGTCGCCTCGACAAATGACCAACAAGTGATCTCTTATGAGAGATTAAAGAGTCTTGTGCTCATGTTAACTATTGGGAGTGACCTGTACTGGAGGTGCTTTTTGTTTGGTTTGTTGGGGTTCTTTTTATTCACAAGAGTTCATTTATAAATGAAATTCAAGCCAAGAACTGTGCTGCCCTGAGCAGTGCTTTCAGAGGAGATCAGACTTCCAACCCATGTTGCTGCACCTATGGCCAGTAAACCTGAAAGCTCTTGAAAACCATGTTTTTGCAGGTGCTGCCTGCTTGCTTTGCACATAGTCAGTTGTTGGGATGCTTTCCCAAAATACTGGGTTTACCGTGCCGAAACTGCCTGTGTTTGCACTGTACCATATGTACAAAGTAGGGGTGATGGAAAAAGTGTAGGTCTGCTCTGACATGGCTGATTTTGAACGCACTTCAAAATATGGAGAAAAATGCGGTGTTTTTAAAAAATGCTATGGTCTATAATGCTAAATTTAGGCAAAATCATAACAGAGAGAAGGTTCTCTAAATTTTTCCAAGCTTGCTAGCTTAAATAATTCTCTCATTTTATATTTAATGATTGCCAGGCATGTTTCATGACACAAAAAGTAATTTTGAAGAGAAGACTTAAATTTAAGTACTTTTTTTTTGTATTCAGAAATCATCACAATATCAAAACATTCACAGTGCCTTATTCTTTCAGATGTGTAATGCAGTCTTTTTATTTATATATTTTATTTCACTGATGTTACTGTGTCATTCAGGTGCATCACAGCTAAAAAAAAAAATAAAAACCAGCTTGAGTCCTTGTGAAGTGGTGGAATTAAGGATAGCCAGATTTATAAATAAATACAGACCCACTGGACTCCTGTTGTTTGAAAACAGATCAACCTATTAAAATACATATGAAGACAAGGGAAGTTGGCTCCTAGGCATAACAGTGCACATGCCAAGTTCCAACACAAAGTGAATTTTCATTATGAAGTTGTTTGTTAAATGACGCCAAGCCTAGGGGTGTATCTAATGGAAACAATACTGAATTTGGATAAGTTCAGGAGTGGGTGCCATTCTAGCAGAAAGACAGGTTTTTACTGTAGCTTTTCATGTGCAGAGCATAAATCACTCCTTTAAAGGACCCTGTGTCCTTTTGTCCCAGAGAAAAGTGTAGGGTGCTCTGTGAAAAATGGCTTGCTTGCTTCTGAGGCAGCATGGTGAAAGCATCTTGCTAGTGTCCCAGAGGTGTGTGCTTCAGCCTTGAGACAGCCCCTGGCATGGAGCCAGCACTCCCTGTAAATGTGTCTCTGTCCAGTGTCAGGAGTCATCAGCAGGCAAACACTTAAGTGAGACACAATACTCTCTTTTGTGCCATCAGCTACAGAAGCTACTGTTCTTCATCCACACTTTGGGCCTCCTAGTCTAGCGTCAACCACAGTTATGCTCTCCATTAAAGCATAAAAAGTTTGCGAAGTCTCTCAATGGCATTGGGTTTCCAGAAGCACAAAAATACCCACAAGGCATATCCAGAGATCCTTAAGTGTGGTTATAGCTCCAGATGGCTCCTCCAGCGGAACCTAAATCCTGCTTTTTATGTAGAAGAATGGTTGAAATGAGCTTTTGGACTCACATAGCTTTTTTCTGTCTGTCCTGACAACATTAAGTTGTGCAGTGAGCCACCTACTCCTTACTCAGTTTAATTCAACTAGCTTTTAGACAGTTTACCTGGTAACCTTGTAGTATGAGCCATACTTGCTGACCTACAAGGCAAAAAGGCTACATCATTGTTTATTTAGCATAAAAGCCACACGACTTAAACCTATGAGTTGAATCCTACTTTTCCTTTTTTGAAAAAGATTCAATAGTCTGGCTAGACACGAGATACGTGTGCTGCAGAAACAGAAATTAGTTTGCTTCAGGTGCATTTCCCTTGCCCCTTTTAGAAGCAGAAGTCCAAGGGCATCAAAGTCTACCTTAATGTATATGTCCAGTGAAGGGGTAGAAAGAAACACAAGATCCAGGATGCAGTGGGGGTGAACCTTATGATGTTAGCAAGATTAAATGTTTGTGAATGATGAAGATTGTTTCTGTTTACTATGTGTTCCATCATAAAGCTTTATGGAAAACATTCCTGGAGAGGAATAGGTGAACAAGATATTCTTAACATGAGCACTTCAGGTTCAAAAGTTCAGCTTTAATATGAACACTGCAGATTTTTTTTTTTTTCACACACAAACAGCAAATAGGTATTTCTTTCTTATTGCATGTAAAATGTGCTCAAAGCCTTTGTGTGTGGGTTCTTGGTCTGTCCTTACTTCTGCTCATAGGACAAATGTTTGTTAATCTCCAAACACAGGAACGGTGTTGAAATATAAATGTACTATCTCCTCTGAAGAGGCAAGGGGGAAGGAAGGGAGGAAGGAGGGTAAAGCTCATAGCCCTCACAGTACAAAAATTTGTATGGCCTTTATCTTTTTCTCTTTGTTGGTGACCTGAGGACCTAAGGATGGCATCAGGAATCACAAGCCACTTGTGGAAATGCACAACTGGTGCAGTAAAACAGCAACCACCTGCTCCAGTGTAATTTTCTCTCTCTTCTATGTGCTGAAGTCTTTTCTGGAGGTGGGTATGAGAAAGATGAGAGAGGAGCAAAAAACATGTTCTGGTTTTGTTTGTTTGTTTTTGAAGGGTTCTTAGGAAATGCAGGTAAAGATCCGGTTTTAAATTACAGGAAAAGCTGACATGCTTAAAAATTCATCCAAGTCGAGTAAATAAAAAAAAAAAAAAAAAAGAAAAAAGTCTTATAGTGCCCAGATATATGAGAGGAGAGCACTTAATGAATGACCATGAATTGTACTTTTAAGTATCTTTTTCATGTTTCCTATTATGTAAGAAACATATGGCAGCAAGGCTGAATATCTTATGAATCTAGCCCATAAAATCTAATCCTGGTAATCATTTATCAGGAGACATTTTCTATGAAACAACACTGCAGACCTGGATGAACTGTCCTTCCAGCGCTTCATGCTCTGTGCTTTCATTTTAACAAAGAAAAGGATTATGTTACAAAATAAACAAGTCTAATGAATATAAACTATTCTCAAATGTGCTGATAACAAATAGGGCAAGGTTAAAGAGCGAAATACAGCAAGTTGCCCTGAAATGCTGTAATGACAATTGTGACTTATCACAATCCGTTAAACAGAGCTGCTTTTGTCCCTTCAGGGAATTTGGGCAAAATGATCAGTTTTGCAGTTGCAGAGCTGTACCACTGCTACAGTTGCTACTGGTCTTGCTGGCTTGATAAATTAGCTCACATAGGCAAGGGATCATTTTCAGCTTTCATTAAATCACTCTTATAGCTCCAGTCCTGCTTCTCTTTCTGGGTATACCACCCTCTTTTTCTGCTGAAGAAGCCCAAAGAACTGGGTGCAATAGTTTTTCTGAAGAGTAATAAGAAAGAGGCATGCAAGAACAAAAAGTGTCTTCAAGGTTGTCATTATTTGATATATACTTTTGGGGGATATTAGTCTTGAAGGACAGAGCCTTTTGTGTAGGTATGCATGTACAGCATGTTTCCAGGATGCTTTAAAACCCATTTTGTATAGTGGAAAGAAATGAAGACAATTCTGTTCAGGAACCATTCAAGACACGCAGTTCTAGTCCGACATGAATTCTGACAACATTTACTATTGACTTTTGGCAAGAAAAAAGTTGCGCAAAAAGACCCGCCACTCCTGACAGGCTTGGGAAGAACTGGAGGAGCAATAGTAAAGTTAGCTGCAGTTGCAAGTGATGTGTTTTTTTCTAGTTAGTCTCCAAGCTGTGCGTATGGTCTCCTGTAGCATCTAAAGGTATAGTGAGTGTTTGTTATAGAAGGACCTGAATTGTACAAAAAAGGGATATTTTTTTTTGCCTTGACTATGGCTTCATTCAGTGCTTTGGGCTTGGAAGATGGATTGTTTTCTCAGATCTGCTGCAGCTTCACACTGTATGGTGGACAGAGATGGGTATCACTACTGGTGCATCAGCACATGTGATGCAGGGGCATGTGGTATACAGAGTTAAATACCCCTAGTCTCTCTCCAGTGATAAGCGTAAGCCTGACTGCACATTATCTCTAAGTGCTTCAAATCCTTATCTATGACTGGATATGATAATTTTCCTCCTTTCCTACTGTCTGATTGTCATGTCTATTTAGAATGAAAATTCCTTAGGACAGTTTATGTCTCTTGATGTATATGTATCTCATAGAGTTATCCTTGAGATTAGCAAAGGTGTTTGGGTGCTGTTAAAAGAAGATGACAGTAAAATTTTCTCTTCCTATCAATATCTCCTATCTATACTGGGCCTGAGGTAATCAAGCATTAATGCTAGACAGCCATGTCCTGACTATTTTGTGTTCATTTCTTTTACCCTGTTTCATGGCCAGCAGACATGAAACTAAATAGCTGGTTTCAGCAAGATGACCCTTTCCTTGTGCTGTTGTCATGAACTGATAGCTTGCTTGATTATACTTCTTTTTAATTTGCAAATCATTCTAGGAATAATCAGAAAATGCACACTAGAAAGGGATATCATAATGATAATATGATTATGAAAAATTTGGTTCTGTTAATTGTTGCTAAGAAGTTACAGGACAAGAGGGAAATAACTTTGAAATTACATGAAATTTGAGAAAAGAAATTTTAGTTCTACTAAAAAGCTGTATTGTGCTGAGGTATATTCCAGTCAATTAACTTTTAGAAGGGAAAAAAGTCATACTAACCCATTTCAGTTTCTGGATGTCGTGTATAATTTTAGATTAACACTTTTAACATTTCAAGGTGATGTTCTGGAATACAATGATTTATAGTATTCATCAATTTCAACCTCTTTTGTTATAAATTAAGTATAGTACCCCCAAAAAGCTCTCAAATCAAATTTGTCATTTGAAATAATAAAAGTAAAGTGTGTCATTCTGACTGACCGCATTTTATGTCACCTTTTTTGATTCTCACAGCTGTGATACTGCTTTCATTGTTATTAAAAGAGATGGCATGAAAACAAAAGAACAGAGTTGTCAGGGTTTGTACAAAATTAAAGCACTGAGGTATTTTCTACTTTGTTTGGAAGTTTCACCTGCAAACAGTAATCAAGACTGGCACATTGTCCTGCTAACAGTTTCCAAATCTTTTGTACTGTTTGGTGACTTCAGGTATCTCAGACTATGACTTCACTGCCTTAGCTGTGCTTAACTTGTGTGTATGAGCTTAACTCTGCTTATCAAAATTTTGCTCTACTCCACCATTTGCACTATGAGCTTTTTGTAGCCTATTTCTATTTCTGCAGGAAACTCTTAAGCAGGAGCAAAGAATAGCTTTCCATTGTGTTGTGGGCACCTGCCCCAATGGATCTTGACCCCAGAGTAGTATTTTTGCTGTTTCTGACAATTTCAGTTTATAGTTGTGGATGTTCACCCTGGTGTGATTACACTTTAACGTTCTTCTGCACCAGGGTTTTTCACCCCTCATGTTTGCTCACTGCTCACAGGAAGGTTAATAGACTAACACCCCACTAATATACAAATGAAGCTGGCTTGGGTCCTGTACTTCCAGCTGGATAACACAACTTTTGGCAGATGAAGTAAAGGGTAATGATGTAACAAAGAATATAATCATTGGTAGATAATGCCTGATCCTCTGCACTTGACATGCCATGTTCTGGAATGGGTTTGAAAACAGCTGGAACATAACTTTCTCCAGCAGTCACAGCATCTAACCCCAAAAGACTCAAGTCCAAGTTCAGTCATCCATATAGGAGAGCATTTCTCTCCCCTCTTGCTGTTCATATTGGGACACACTAGGAACACAAATGTCTCTAACTTTCTCGAAAAGCTCTAGTTGTGATGCCATTTCTATGTTTTCCCCCCCAAAAAAAAGTCTATTGATTGCTAAAAACTGTGATAATATGCATTTATTCTGTGTCTTCTGTGGCGTTTGGATAATTAGGGCTGAAATCTGAAATGTATTTCTTATTAGCCATTTCATTTTAATGAGTGTTCAGGCACAAAAGTAGCATGAAACTCTAGTTTTAACCCTGTAATTTAGAGAAGGTTATGTTTTTTCTACCATCTTATTCTTTTCTCAGTGATTATCATGAAGCTGGATTAATATTGTGCTGCTTCTGTTTTCATTTGGTATGTGAATGAGGTGTCACAATCTCGTTACTTTGTGTACCGTGTTCCCCTATCCACAGAAATATCTGCATTTCACACGCATTTCAGAAATACTAAAGATACAGGAATTGAATTCAAAGTATCTTATACTCTACCAGCTTTCTGAAGTCTGTACAGATGAAATTGTTGCCTCTGGCTTTTTGCTTAGCTCTTTTGGGTAATGCAACCTGAAAACTAGCTCAGATTTGCAAAGAAACCACTTAGCATTCTTGTACTGCCAAATTTATATAAGCAATTTAGTCCAATTGCTGGTAGAAAAAATCTAGTTCAACATAATTACCTTTATGCTTTTATTGTTTAATGTATATACCTAAGTGTGCCTATGGCCCTCATCACCATCATATGGAAGTGCCTCCAAAGTACTTAGCAGAAATTACAACAACCTCTTTTTCAGTGATGAACTGAAGCTCTGAAAATTATACCCTTTCCCTGGGTTCTTCTACAGGAAGGTCATCAACCTTCATTTCCTTCTTATGCCTCTCCTTACACGCCCTTGGGAGTAGCCATCTCCTTTTTGGCTTTCATTACTCTAGCCAAGGTAAATAATAGACAGACCCTGTTATTAATGTTCTCATTTAAAAATCTATTATGGTATTTAGAATGATGAGGTCTGACTGTAAGTCAAGGGAAGATTAATTACATGACACTAGTGAAAACGGAATGTGACACTCTTTGGACTGATATAACTAACCATGCCAATAAATCTGAGCTTGCACAATTGCTGTAGTGAAGTGTGCACCATGTGCCAGCATTCAAAATCTTCCTCTCTACTCATAAGCAGTTACCAGGATGTCACTTAATTATCTCTTTGAGGCAGGCACTATAGCAAGAGGAAAAGTATTTCTTAATACACTTTCTTCGGAAGAGAGATGCAAGAAACATCTACATGGAAAAGAAAAAATACAATTAACACAGCCTTCTCTTTTTCATTCTCTTCTTTTTTGTTTCTGGTACTGAGAGGAACAAGTTGGAATTATACAGGCTTGCAATCATAACTGGCAAGCAAATTATGCCACTTACTAGACAGGTACTGGCCTTGCTGCCCTGTCTCCCCATATTTTAGCACCTGTTGTTCCAAGAGCTCTGTCCTAAGGGTCTGTGGTTTCTCACACTTGGTTTTGGCCTTTGAAGACCCATGTGGCCTAGGATCTGCCTTTGGAAAACGTTGACACTTCCTCCTGTATCAGTCATTGATGACCTGATTTAGGGTCACTGAAGTTTATGTGTATTTATGTAGCTATAAATAAACTCTTCGTTTATGCAATCTGTGAAGAGCCATCAGCTGGGTCAGCACATAGCATGTGAATCAGCAACAAAAACTTTCATGCAGCTAATGTCAGGGCACATTACCCTCAAACTCCTCCAGAAATCTGCCTAAAATTGCCTGTTAAAAATGAGCTCCATCTAGACAGGTATGGAGCATCCACAACTTCCCTGAGTAGCCTGTTCCAGTGCCTTACAACTCTCACAGTCAAGAATTTCTTCTTAATATATCTCTACCCGCTTTCAGTTTGAAGACATTACCACTTGTCTTATCACTACATGCCCTTGTAAAAGGTTGCTCTTCAGCTCACTTGTAGGCCCTCTTATGTACTTAGAAGGCTACTACAAGGTCTCCCCAGGGCCTTCTCTTCTACAGGTTGAACAAGCCCAGCTCTCTCAGTCTGTCTTTATAGAAGAGGTGCTCCAGCCCTCTGATTATCTTTGTGGCTTCCTTTGGACTTGCTCCAACAAGTCCATGTCCTTCTTATGTTGGGGGCCCTAGGGCTGAATGGCAGTCCTGCAGGTGGGATGCTGACTTCTTTCAGTTGTGAAAGATTAATTTGTGCATGGCCAAGGTTTGACTCCAGGGGCAGAAACCTTCACCACAGGGACAAAAACAAGCAGTTTGCATGCATTTATTTCTCTCCAAGAGGATGGCATGAAGGTAAAACAAATCATCCCAAGCCGAAATGCAAATTAGAATTGTTTTTTTTACAGCCTCAAGCAACTGTAGTGCCAGAGCCGCATCTTGAAGACCTGGCTCCAGCCTGCTCCCAGCTGCACTGTAGGGGCTGTCCAGGCCCCCAGGTTCCACAGTGCCAGTGTGGCTTCAGTGGGGACTCGAACCTGGTGCCCAGCACTAGCAGTGCACTGAGATGTGAAAAAGTCTTGACCTCCTTGCTTTACTAAATTTCCCTTACTGTGGCAAGGGGAAGCTAACATAAATAAGATGACTTGGAAGAAAATGTCTATCTTTCTGAAATCTGAAGTGTGTCACTGATCAGGACTGTGAGTGATACGTATAAACCTGAAGTAACAGTTTCTGCTGGAAGATGTTTGTTGAACCAGAACATGAAAGCTGTGAAAGATAAAAAGTTTCAGCAAATTACTTCTAAAATAATTCTGCATGCATGTTGTGTTGGTAAAGGAAGAATTCACTGAGTGAACAAAATCTTAATTTAGCAGCCATCATCTTGCTTTCTTCTAGAAGTATTCTCTGTTTAGGAATAGTATATGCACAAAATTAAAACCAAAGGAAAAATCTCAACTATGTGAGAGACTTTGCCTTTGAAGGACAGGGGTTTCACTTCAGGTTTCAGCTTTGAAGAATTGCCCATATCTTTGTGTTCAGCTTGGATGCTGTGAGAGCAGAAGGATATCAGCAACCAGAGGAAGAGAGGGAGGGAGGGAGATCTTTGCCCTGCACAGTTTGAAAATTCATGTATTAGGTATCAGCTTTCTTGATTTATTAAGCTGCATTGACCTAAAAGCTTCACAGAATATTTATGTCTAGGAAGAAATGAACTTTGTGGTCATCAGCAATAAATGAGGCAACATCAGATGAGCATGGTATTGCAGTGACTTATCACTTCCTGGCACAGCTGATGCTCCAGTGCAATTGGGAACCTAGACCAAACTTGGCAGTTTAATTAGAGCTAGTTTTCAGGCTCAGCTTCACAGATATCTGAACTGCACTCATATCTTGGTACAAATTGCAAAGCGGAAGGGAACATTCTCTCTTCTACGGACCCCCAAAACTTGGAAAACGTGCCAGTATTCTTTAGCTCCATCTACTGGCACTTTGCGCAAGCTAGCCTCTACGTATGTCCAAACAAAAGTATTCCTGTAGAAAAGCAACAAATAGCTTCCTTCAAGTTGCCCATCTGGTAGATATGACTATCTTACTTTTTAGCTATAATGGAGAATCATTATTTTTGTAATCTCTGTAGGGCGGGGCCTGTAATTTCTCAGAGGATAAGACTAAAATAGATGTGTTACTAGACTACAAATGAATAATTGTGTGTGTGGCAATATGCAGTCATCGTTCCATGCAAGTATAATTGAAGTATCATTTAAAAAAGAAATAAACAAACAAACAAAAAAAAACCAAAAACATAATTAAGTCTTTAGCAATACCCAGGGGACACAAATTGTTTCTATTCCCATTTCAAAAATGAATGAACAAAATCTGACCAAAGAATCCTGCCTCCTATTTGCCTCCTCTGCCTGTTATTCCTCTTTCCTTCTTTGTATGTGGAAAGAAACCACTGGGTAGCTCTTTCCTCTGTTAGATTTGGGAATAGTACTGGAGGGGACTTTCTTCTTGCTCTGCATTCCCACTGCTAAAATATTAAGTTTCTTTTAAAGTCTTTGCATAAAAATAGAGTAATACTATTAATTTTTTGAGTAGGTAAAAGTGTAAGAAAATGCCTAAAGCTTAGATTTCTTAATTTTAAATACCGGAAAGTGTATATTTCATGCATGAAGCATTTTAAGATATTCTTCTCAAGCATGCATTTTTCAAAGCCTAGCGTTCAAAAAGAAAACCAGTTTGCATTCATCACTTACAGCAATTGTAGTTTTGTATCCAGACTCCTATGGAGATTTCTTTTTCTTCAACAGCTTCTGCTAACTTTCATGTTTCATGCTGCTCATATATCACTGTTTAGTGTAATCGGAAAACTCTGACGGACCAATCCTTACTTTTAAAATAAATAAATAAAGCATCCAAACCAAAATGAACTTGTTCCTGTTCAGAAAGGATCCTTATTTAGGAATGTATTAATTTGTATAAATGCATTTTAATAAAACTTTTTCCAGATTATTGCAGAAATTATTGCTTCCTCTACTGAAAAAGGAAACAAAACACAGCACCATAAGCAATCTCTTATTGTGGAGTGACCACAAGACTCAGTTCTGGCACAACTGTCCATAACCACTGTCTGATGGCTGTAATTAATTTACTCCATTTTAAATGAAGGGGTTTAGTATTTCTCAAATAAGACCATAATACTTAGGAAATATTTGTTGGATATGAAGTAAAAAAGATTTGAAGGTGTTCCACGCATTTTCATCTAACATGATTTATACATGTTTCTGGTTTTAATGTTGAGGGAAGTTGGATTCAATAAACTGCTTGTTTTCCATGGGGAAATCCTGGTTACAGCAGTAATCCGACTTTTTTGTACAATAAATGCACAGCTTGCCTGTAGGAAGCTGAGCAGAATGAGGCTCTGGCCTCAGTAAATACCATGGCAAAACATTTCACTATCTTCACTGGGATCTTCATTTTATGTGTAATGGTCAATATTTTAACTCATTTCCCACATGGGCAATGCACACTGGCCTTTTGAGTGTATAAGAGGCTGATCAAACCACTATGGAGATCATAGTATACCTCTCATTGACTTCCATAGGCTTTGGTCACAGTCTAATTGGAGGTCAGCTAACAAGCAGGCTCAGCAGTTAAAAGAAAAAAAAAATATTTCACCATCTCATGAGCAAAAGTGGCAGTGGCAGGAGCATGGGATAAAAAGAGCGCTTGGGAAGCTGAGGTAGATGGTCACAAGGGGCTGCAAGGAGCACTGGTGGAGATGTGGTGAACTTGAATCAGGAAAACTACATCTGAAGAGCAAAAGGGCGGGTGAATGAGGCATAAGTAGCTATCTGGCTGTGACTTTGGGGGTAGAGAGACTGAAATGTCTATTCAAGCTTCATTGTGAATGTAGAGGGCTTTTTTCCTCTCAGTCAATTTTGCATATGATTTGGCCAATGATGCGCTGTAATACAAAGGTAAAATCCCTCTTGTTTGTGGAGTCGGGTAAAAAAGGTCACATTGCTCCAAATGTGGCCTATTAGCCTACAGCAGCCAAGCAGGTGAGTAAAATCCTTCAGCACCCATGGGGGGCCACGGAGATGACAAACTCAAACACAAAGGACTTTTGTCTCAGTTATTTTATTTAAATACTGCAGGGAAATGAGAATTACATATGTAGCATGAGCTCTCTGCTATCTAATTCTAAGTCCAAATTGACCTTTTTATAGCTTTCCATTACTGTTTATTCAATTTTCTTTATCTTAGGTCTCCTGCGTACTAGCATTACTGACAGCTGCCAGGAAAGATACACTGGCAAAGGCACATTCATACCACTGATTTCTGCCCATCAAGATCTCTCCAGGTCACCTGTGCAGGCTGGTGACAGGAGCATGGGATGACACACGCTATTTTCCTCTCGCTCAAGGACAACCATTCTTCTTCTCTGAGTTTACCAACTCCCAACCCAGTACAATCAATATCAGGAAATGTGCTGTAATCTCTCCATGAATATAAGCACCCTTTGGGATGTGAGCTGGTCAATGCATTTTGATGTATTCCTAGAAGAGCGAAAGGTTTAGAACCAGAGAGCATTGTCTGGTTCTCAGCTCACAGGCAATTTCTGACATTTAAGGGGCATTTTATACATGCTAATCTATTTGACTCTTGGACCTGTGAAAAAAATTAAAACTAGGTAAGTTTTAAGGAGATTTTTCTTATTTGCCCACAGATCCAAGAGCTGAATAGATGAGCTAAATCTAGTAAAGGCAGCGAATTAAAATAGGAAAATTGTGTCTTTGCTAGGAAGACCTGCTTTTCTTTGAGTGAACATGATATTTGCTGTCACTTTTTCATTTTAGTTTCCAAAATTAATAAACACATAATTTGATGTAATTTCTATCTCTGCTTACAATGTTGTCCTAGAGGCGGCAGCAGAGTACATAAGAAACAAAAAAAGCTAACCCACAAATGAGCAAAGTTCTGTTTGGTTAGTAGCTAATCTGTATGAAATCTCAGTGAAGGGCTTTACTGGAATATAGTGCTTGGGGTTTTGGTATAAAAAGCAAGAGAGAATATTGGCATGGCTCTGAAATAGGTAACAGGGTGAAAATATTACAGATATTATTGCAAATTCTGGAGCTAAGTGAAATAATTTGACCTAAAAGATCACCACTTGTTGAACAGCACTTGCTGAAGCAAACTTTTCTATATCACAAATATAGAGTAAACCTAAACTACTTGCATAGAGCTAAATAGTCTGTTGGGTCAGCAAACTTTAAACAACTGGGATGCGCTGCGACACATTAATGGAAATGTACTTTCCAGTGCAACCATTTAGCAATTTATATAAATATCAAAGCTTTGAGGTTTTACTGTCAGTCTTTGTTTCTGAAGGAGAAATTTATAAAAAACATGTTTCTAACTGCCACTGAGGGCGTGTTCAGAAGGATGTGACCACTGATCTTTATCAAACTTTCCTCAGTTAAATCATTTGATGAACCCACTAAGAAGATTCTTCTGTTAATAATGTCTCTTTTCAGTACTAACCAAAACAATCAGCAAAAGTGTCATTGTATTGAGAAGGGAGGAGCAAAGCCTTGAAGCTTGGTCCCATTGAAGTCATGGATGATTTGTCATTGGCTTCAGTGGGACCAGGATTTTGCCAAAAGTACCAAATGCTTTCTGAAGTCTTCCCATTAATTAGTCTGTAATTAAAAAGAAATCATCTCGTATAAGTAACTTGTGTACAGAAAGCACATTGCCATAAACTTAAGATCTGACTCCAGGTTCTCCAGCTCTGGGACTGCTCTGCCCCAGGATTTTGGTTTCTTTTCTCCTGATGCCTAGCTGAGGTGTTAACATGACAAAATTATCATGTCACTTCCATGTTTATATTCAAAGTCTGGGCGTAAGTCTAAGTTTATCTGGCCATTTATATTAAAGCAGCATACAGAAGCCTCCAGCCACAGAAAGAGTGGCCTTACAAAAGGTATGCTGGCTTGGTATGCTGTGCTGGAAAATAAGGTCTCTGGATCTATGCCAACCCCCCTTAGGCCTGCCCATGGTGTATCTACTGCTGGGACATGCACTGGCTTGGAGGTCTGTGTTTGCAGAGCGGTGCCTGAAGCTACACTGGAGACCAAGGCCATACACTGTGTGCCAGGCTGTCCTCAACAGTGGGTGTAGATGCCACTGCTCCATTTCCAATGCAGGCTAGCCACAGAGGCTGGTCCCAAGGGTTTACAGGGTAAGTAAACATGTACACAAAGATTTGGGAAAAAGGTGAGGCTCAGGCTGACTCAGGTCTTGCTGACTGCATGGCCTCGGCTGCTTGGGAGGGTGTCACAGGCTTTGTCAGTTAGTTACTTTCCCAGCATCAGAGAGGGCAATTAAGCCTTTCTCATCTCGTATGGAAGTTTTAGGAAACCTTGGTTTACTACTGTTCTTTATGTCTGGGAAAGTTTTACTCTTTTGTAAAATGACCAGTGATGAAACCATGTACACTGAAATGTTCCCATTGAAATACCTTGGCTTCTCCTACATTTGGTGCAGAAGGGAACATCTAACTGCATCGCTAAATCCTGCAGTCTTTATTTTGGCCAAAGTTCTGCCTTGTTAAGAAGTGAGGGTAGGGGTAACTGGTTCTGGTGCAATCCTCTGTTATTCTCTGTGCTATGGAAAAGCAGTACTCCTCTGCATTCATCTAGACTGGCATAGTAAAGGGGAATGGGTGCTTGTTCAGTGTCATGTACATGCTTGCTTGTATACAACAAAGTATGCTGCTGATGGTCCCTCCTTAGGATCAGAAGTTCCTGGGAATTTGTAAACACATATCCATACATACGTTTTCTTAATGCAAATTTCTTTTTCATAACAATGTCTATGAACAACTTACAGAAAAAGATAGTTTATATTCATTTAACACCTGATTTTTACCCACAGGTCCCTGGAAACCAAGCTTCTGCAATATACAAGAAAACCTTCTAATAATTCATATATAGCATTTTTCTTTGTTTTCAAGGCTGCTTAGCTAACCTGTATGAAAATTTGCAGCCCCTCCTTCTCCAGAAGGCTCTCGGTGATGAGCCAAGCTCTCAACATTTCATTCCTGCTTAGATAGTTTGCTAAATTTTTTTCCCAAAGCTTCATGGTTTTCAACAATATATCTTTCATCACTGTATTGCCAAAAAGAAGTGGCTGCCTTGAAGCCCCCCTTAGGATTCGAACTGGATATTGAGGATTAGTTTATAACTGGTAACTTATGAACTGCATAGTGTTCTACAAACAACTTATTTTTCTTAATGTAATGGTGAAACTATGAAACCCCATCCTCAGAACTTATTTCTGAAAGGATATGGGAATAAAACTTTGAAGAATATTTTATATTCCTATATCAAAACTGATACTTTTTTAAAGAGAGCATTTTTGTCTTCATACAATAAGCATTAAGTCACCACAAATCTTGAAAATATTCATCTCTGATTGAATTTGTACATATTTGGTTTGAATTTTTTTTTTTTTAAGGTTTTTTAAATCTTTAAAAATGTATGAGTTTTGAATTTGGCTTTTGTGCAGCTGGGATCTGACAATACAACAGAAGAAACCCATTATTTATAGGAATGGAGTCACAGCAGGTATTGGCAGAATATAGCAACGGGAAACTTCTGAAGAGTATTCCTTGCTTTTTACCTGTATTGGTGCAAGTCATATGTGTTGGTAATAAGGGCAAAGAAGAAAATAACAAGTAAGCACATATTTTTTTCTTTGAGAACATCTGGTTTACTTCAGTTCAGTGTGATGGCTGGAGGGAGAAAGGGATTTCTTCAGAAGGCATGTGTTTAGTTCCAATTCTTGGTAAACTTAAAACAGAAAAGGACATCTAATTTTTTTAATGGATTTCCTCCAAGTTGGTTATAACAGAAGTATATCCATTTTTTCTAGTGCCCTATTCCCATAGTACTCTCAAACAAGTAAAAATACTTCTGCACAGAAGGTTTTCCTATAATTTCTTTATGTTGAATAGAGTAATGATCCCTTTGTTTGCATTGCAATTGCATATAGAGACTGCTTTCAAGACCAGGGACCACACTGGGAAGTCTTGTAGGAACAATAATGGAAAGCCAGTCACCACCCTAAAGTCCTTACAGCTGTCTAGATGTAACTGGGAAAGAGGGAAAGAAAATTAATTTGCTGAGAAGATAAGTGATTTGCCCAAGAACACAATTTAAAGGAGTGGTACTGCAGGATATAGCTGGAGTATATTACCTTCCCAATATTTTACCTGAAGTGCATATATGGCTAGAAAAGTGTAACTTATTTAGCAGATTTGTGTTCAGTTATGCTATGAAAAACTCAATTTTTCCTACTACTGTACATAGGAGCATGTGAACTAGATTACATTTTTGGCATTAGACTGAATTATTTGTTTACTTTTATTAAGATGATAAGAATCAATGATTAGATAACATACTGATAAATGTTTGGGGATTGGAACATTCTTAACATGTTCCATTACTATGTTTGTGTCAGCTTCAAGTCAAGATGGACTTCTGTTCCTGTCCCATCATCCTAGAGGACTTGATCAGCTCAGTTTTTATTAGACCACACTCTTTACATCCGCGTGTAGGAGTGTCTTGCCACACTGAAGAACTTCAGTTCTCAGGGACTTCATGGATAAGAAGGATTAATACTATCAAATAGAAGGAAATGAGGAAAGAAAATAGTTTTTGTTTTTTTTTTCTCTGATACTTAGGTCTGACCTTTCTGTTTTCACATTAATGTAAACTTCTGTTTCCATTTAAATTTTAGGAAATTGAGTCAGGCCGAAGTTAAGTGCTTTTGAAAATCAGTCCCTTAGCAACTTGCTGAAGGTCACTCGTGGGTGTTTGTGGCAGAAATGGGAGTAAACACTAGTCCCTTGTCTTAACCACAAGACCATGCTTCCTCTCCAAATCCCAGGTTGATTTTAGAGGGCTGTAGCTCATGAAAAATAATCTGAATTTTAAAATATTAAACTTGGCACCAATGATAAAAAAATTATTAAGAGTCAACCAAGGAGAGGCACAACTGCATCGAGACATTCTTCAGAGTAGAACCACATTTTCATCTAAGGCTTTATTGCAGCAATCCTGATGCATATATTTGTCTGAATTCTGCTTTGCTTTTTTTTCTTTTTTTTTTTTTCTTTTGGCAAGCATCACAGAAGACCTGATCTAATTCCTGAGGAAATCAATGGGAGTTTGATTGGAGCCAAAGAAAGCCATAGAAAGCTATGAAGGCAATTTCAAGAGATAAAAGCATGGAGCCAGACATTAAAAAATAGCTTTTTAAATATGTGTCACTGACCTTTCTTATGGCTTGGAAATGCAGTCTGATTACCCTAAGTGAAGTTACTTTACAAGGAAGGCATGAAATTTGGACCATATACAATAACTCTCAGAAGAAAACTGTGAACTTGCTTGGGAGCATGAGTGTGAGCTTGGCTATGAAAGGAGCTTGGAATCAGCTCTCACCTGAGCCTGGATTTATCCCCATTCACAGGAGCAAACATGGAGTGAGATAAGAAAAGAATTACACTGGGGAGCCAATCCACCATTTACCCCTCTCTGCAAGGTGGTTGTGAACTCAGTTGTTGAAAGAAAAACAGTGTCTCATATGACTCATATGGTTTAGTGGGAGGTGTCCCTGCTTATTGCAGGAGTGTTGGAACTAGATGATCTTAAGGTCCTTTCCAACCCTAGCTATTCTATGATTCTATGATTCTATGTTGGGCTGAGTGATCTGAGTGCAAGCTGTTATCACTGCGGTCATCTTAGCATGAGGTCTCTGAGCCACTGAGAAAGAAATCAGCTAACTGCCTGTTTTTCCATTCCTGTTCAAAGAAGAGAGTTTCATGAGGTTTCATTGAAGTGACTGTCCACTCAGGACTGTGGCTTAGAATGTAGGATATCCCTTAAGGTCACTGTCATTGAAGTCTCGAAGACAAGGGTACAGTCATGTTGAGCAGATCTTGTACTGTACCTGAGACTGTAGTAAAGCCCTTCTGTGAGAAAACCTGCAAGAAAGAGGAAGTCATCAACTCTTTTGGGCCAATACACAAGAATCATGATAGGTTCCTGCAACTGTCTCTGATCCCTGGCTTCCTGGTTTATAACCACTGCTGGTTTTGGCTGCTGTTTGTAAACAGTGTTCAAGACTGTAATTCCACTGTAGGCATGACAAAAGTCCTCCTTGGAGGTCAAAAAATCCAAGCATTCTTATCTGATGGTCATTTTGGTTCTTCATGGTATCCTCTGACTTTTCTCCAGAGTGAAAGTAGACGGATCCAGTTCTGTGGTGCAACAGCTGCAACTCCCTAAAAACTCTCTTCAGTGACAAACACAGAAATCTCCAGGGAACTTGGTTTACATCTCTGTTATGTGGAGATAGTTTTCTTTGTCTCTCAGATGTCAAAGCACTGAGTGGATGACAGGTAATAAAAAAGATTGTCCACAATTTTGTTTTTGTGGGTTCATCTCATTGCCTCACTTCAGAGAGAGGCAGGAATAAACTTTTAAGAGTATGCTTGGTGCTGTGGATCATAAGTGTAGTCTTACTGGCTAAAGCCACAGCGATATGTCCATAAACAGGATTCTGATATCACTTTTCATCTGCTTCCACCCTATTCTCCTATTCCCCTGCCCACCCCAACTGAATCTTCAGTGTCAATTTAGACAGAAAACCTCCACATTTGTAAAATGTTAATAACACTTCTTTGAAAAGACCTCAGCTTCTGACGTTAACCTAGATGGTCTTGGTGGTCTCAAGCCTGCAATTCTACTGACATCAATGAAATTCCCTGCACAGATGAGGAAAGTGGGTGAACAGAAAAGCTGGCAGGAAACTCTTCATCATAGCTTTTCCAATGCAGAGCAGGATATTTCAAAAACAACTATATTGTTGTTACTGTGGAAAATGCTTGCCTCAAATATTCTTCTTTTCTCTTTTAAATAGAAGAACAAAAACCTTTCAGATAAATGCTGAACCTTTCTTGCTTTTAACATAATTTTTGTCCAGAAATTGACTTGATTTTTTGCTAAACTAATTCCACCCTACTTTGAAGATGTGATCTTAAGCATTGGATAAGGTGCATTTCATGCATATACATGATTGTATATGGACACTTGATTTTAAAAGCACTCCAGATTAGTGCTGTGACAATTACCAGCTGCTGCAAAAATCAAGTATGGTTAGCAAAATACAATCAAGTAGGAGAGCTTCTCCCAAAACAAAAGGGAAAGTATGCCCCTGAGATAAATACAACCTTGACTTTGTGCAGGGATATCCAGAGGTGTTGTATAGGTGGTTTTATGAGGAGGTTCTGGGCCATGGCAGTAATTATGATTAAACACTTTCTGAATTTTAATCATGTACCAATTTCAGAATCTTTTCAGACAGATTTTTTTAACATAATATTCCCTTTATTTTGAAATCATAAGCTCTTAATAGTCAAAGTGTTGAGGTTGTTTTTACTTTTATCTTAAGCAGATGTTTTCTGTCCTCACTCTTCCTTCCTCTGCTCTTCCTTCATTGGAAAGAATGATCAGTGCATGCCAAAAGAAAATTGAAAACCATGTGAAAAACACAGAAAAATTATTTCACTAGAGAAAAATAAGTTAATGAAGAACTGCTCTGTTTTGAAAGTACTGGACCAAATTTAATTTCCACATTTATTTAGAAGTATATTAGATTCTAACCAGTTACACTAGCTTCTGAACATTTTTGTGTGATTTTTTTATGAGATAGGAATTCAAAATAGTTAGAAGGACAAATTTGAATTCTGTGAAGAAGACAGATCTCTTCCACAGCTGTCTCCAGATCTTGCCTTTCACTTCTGGAGGTAAATGCTTTTGCTCTACCTCATGGCAGAGGGTATTTACAAAGTAAGGAGGAGCCCTGGATGCAGGTAGATAGTCATCTATATTATATTTTTTATGAAGCGATCTTTTAGTTGCCATCCTTGCTGAAAAATGATAGCTTACGTACATCCATATCTCCAAACTTGTGGTTTCTGCCTACCTCATATTTTCTCTGAACTTTTGGCTTGGTAAACACAGCCACTACCTCCGAGGAGGCTGCAGGATTTAACTATATGATTTGATTAGAGCCTTAATGAATAGCAGCAAAAGAAAAGCAACACCCAATCAATAACCTGGGGTGTGCAAACATTTATCAGAAAGAACCCAGAATGCTTTGCATTTATTCTTCCACTCACTGCTTCTGACAGTTACATCTGCATCCATTCATTTTCTTCAGTCCAAGTGAGAATCATTAGACACATAAGGCATTTATTTATGTCAAAAGGAAACCCCTATGGCTAGCCAGCTTAAGATAAGTATTATTTTAAACTATTTATCATTATTTGTCCTGGGTCTAGGTTAACACTTTTCTTCCTTTTCCATAGTTTGAGTGGTTCTACCTTCCAGGCTAGTATGTACTTACTCTTATTAAAATGCATGTCATATTAGCTTGTTACAAGTGTGTGTGAATATATTCATAAAATGTACAGAAAGCACTAACTACTCAGATCTGGGGGACAAAAATCAAGACATCTGAATTTTTTTGTTTATTTTGTTTGGGTTTTGGTTTTTGTTGGTTTGTTTTTTTGTTATGTTTTGTTTTGGTTTTTTCTTACAGATAATGCTGTGGTTTCTATTTCAGCTGTTCATTAAAGTTATATTGTTTCCTTTATCTCTTGTGCTCATGGAATACAAGCACTTCCATAATGAACTTAAATTACCACAAGCTAAGAATAGAAAACTCGATTTCAGTTCTTGGTAAGTTAAAGCTGTGGTGGTGCATGGGTAATCAAGCAATATTAGGTGTATAATGGTACTAGGATTCGAGGGCAGGGCTGCTGGAATTTTTATGGCAAGGAAGCACAATAAATATCTGTTTTCTGGTCTTTCTGGATTTATTATGCCCCTCTCCACTTCTGCCTGCTTATACATTTTTAAATAAACACTGTTGCCTACTTTATATTAAGATTCTATATATGTGGTTTGTCAGCCACATCTGTCTTCGGAGAGTAAAGCCTTCTGTGTTCCCATTTTCTTATTTATATAGCTGAGCTACAGGGAAGTCTTGGTCACCTGAGTTATCAGTATCAGAAAAGTACAAGGTAAATTCTGTGATAATAGCAGAATTTAGACTAAAAACTTTGTGTGCAAGAAAAACATCTATTTCTGGGTGTTTTGGATGCTATAGATTTTGTTCAATTAAATAGCAAGTGGGAATAAAACTCTTTCTTGCTCTCCTGATCATTAGCAAAACACAACTGAGGGTACTTTGTCCAGAGGGATCAAACTTACTCCCCTGCTAATTTAAGTTTAACAGACATCTTCAAGTGGTTTCTGCTCCAGGATGTCTGTCCCCTTGGGCACAAAACCCTGGAGGCTGATGCTGCCAAGAGCAGACACAGGGCAGGTGGTATGTCTGCATCTCAGGTATTAACAAATTGCCATGGATTTTAGTTTACTGCAATGACCACACTGCGGACAGCACCAGCTCAGGGCATTGCCTGAAGGATTCTGCTGAGCTTAGCTGTGGTGGCTCCAGAGGTAATAACCTCCCAGGCACCTTGCTCTGCTCCAAGAACACCCACAGTAGGTTAAATCTACTGGAGGTGTAATGACTTAGGAGCCAAAAGACAGGATATTTAACAATAACCTGTACTTTTTGACAAGATATTATCTTTGGTTGGAGAATATAAGTTGATGCAAAGAGGGACATCTCACAACACATTTGTGCTAGAACACAAGCCCACCTGAGGCCTTTTGTGCCCTGGTTTAATCAGAGGACTGGCTTTCCTTCTGAATGAAGGCACCTACTGAAAACATCACAGGTACGAAAAGCTAACCCTCTTTGACTTTCAGGTGCCACTTCTGCTACCTGTAAAGTGGTTTTCTTCTTCAAGTCGTGCTGCTAATAACAAGGAGAACAGATAGACTGAGGCTCTAACTAAGGGCAGTAAAGTTAGTGGACTTTGGCCTTTAATGAGCAGAAGGTGCAGTTCAATTGCAGTTTATTAGCAGATATCATTAGCCCATCTCTCCAGGGGTTATTGGCAGGTATCATTAGTAGGGGGTCATTAGCAAGTTTAGTTGATATAAGGAGAGCTAGAGCAACTTCTGCAGGGTGGAGAAGGTGAGAGCAGGTGGTGTTTTATTAGTGCCTAATGCAGATGAGGCTGGATTTCTGCCAGAGGCTGTCAGAGATGAGTTGTGATGATTCAGAAGGGAGTCCTGGTATCTCTGATGATGAAAGACCTGTGTAAATGAAAGAAGGCCTCCTTATGTTTAGCACTTCACACACGTAACTTTAAAATGTAATTACGTGACCAGCCTGAGAACACTAAGGCAGTTAGTTATCAGTCTGACCAGTGGATGGATGGGTCTAGCACCATATTGACCTTCATATGAGGTGAGAATTTCTTTGGGAGATGGCACCTAGCATAAGCCACTAGACTGGTATTTGTTATTTGTGGCCTTTCCTCTCCCATGGACAGTGTCTTCTGTTACTGCTGTGGCCTGTTACCTGCATGAGCCTCAAAGGCATTCAGTGACACTGGTTGCATAGATCCGGTCAAAGAGGAGATGGTACAGGAGGTGCTGCTGAGGACTGCAGAGGTGATCGTCTGTGTTTCTGGGAGGTGGCTTGCCAGGCTTGTAGGACTTGTGAAGGGGCTAAGGGTACAGGGAATTCTTTTAGGCTGATCTGCATCATATCTCTGTTGAAGAAAAAATGCTCCCCTGGGTTTGGGTCAGCATGGGTGATTCAGTGTGGATAAAACACCTGCTCTTTCTAATGAACCTCCATTTTTTAATGAACTTCCAAATAGCCAGGGTATCTAGGTACTCTCCTGGCAACTTGGAAGTTATTCACCTGGTTGCTTTTGCCTGGAACAATCTTCCAGTTCCCATGGGGCTTGAGTGGGCATAGGAGGGATATGTCCTGTTCTCATCATGTCCCATGGTGCCACACTACTGTCCTCCTGTAAATCCTTAGCAATTGAATTAGGTCATTAACAGTTTCCTTAGGAAATTAGCAGCTTGTGTCAACAGAAATGATCGGTTTGGTCAGTTCTGAAAAGCATCTGTGTTTTAGGCAGGCTGTTTTACCTTTGGAAGTTTCTAATTTTCTGGAGGTTAAATTAATCTGTGGCTTCAGGATCTAAATTAAAAAAGAAATGCTGAAAGTGAGCATTTCACTATGGATAAATGTTTTGCTACAGAAATGCTGCACTTTTCTGTATTAAAATGACCTTGGTATTTGATCACTAGTAAGAGTGAAAGGTATAGAAGAAAACTGCAAACCTAAAAGAAATATGTGCATATGATGTAATTTACTTCTGAAACTCAATATTTATTCTGGTCCTCTTGTTTTTCTGTCACCTCAAACCAGTAGAAATATCAAATTCACAGCCTCAAAATGAAAAATTGATAATTCATCTTCCTTCACTCAGCAACTTGTAGAAGCACATAAATGATCAGTAAACAGGTCTGCCATAATTTGTACATCTGATTGCAAATACTAGATTGATTTGCCTCTACTTAAGTACAGCTAAAGCTCCATTAATGCTTGTCATGGGGATTTATATTATTGCAGTAAGCTTTTTATACATTCTGTAATATCTCCTGAACTTTTTGAAGGAAGAGGCACAGTTTGATATTTATCATGGCTCAATCATAGAAGAGGAGTAGTTTGGAAGATCATCTAGTTCTAAGCCCAGCTTAGGCAGAGATACCTTCCACTAGACCAGGTTGCTCAAAGCCCCATCTAACCTGACTGTGAACATTTCCAGAGATGGAGAATTCACAGCTTCTCTGAGCAACCTGTGCCAGTGCCTCACCACCCTCTCAGTGAAGAACTCCCTAATATCTAATATAAATCTCCCCTCTTCCATTTTAAAGCCATCACCACTTGTCCTATCCCTACATAACCTTGTAAAAAGTTACTCTCCAGCTTTCTTGTAGGTCCCTCATGGAATGGAAGGTCTATCCCCAGAGCCTTCTCTTCTCCAGGCTGAACAAGCCCAGCTCTCTCAGCCTATCCTCATGGGAGAAGTACTCCGGCTGATCATCTTTGTGACACTCCTCTGGACTGCTCCAACAGGTCCATATAGAAGGCCCCAGAGCCAAGCTCAGTATTGCAAGTGGGGTCTTATGGAAGGAAAGTAGAGGGGCAGAATCACATCCCTCAACCTGCTGGTCACTCTTCTTTCAATGCAGCTCAAGCTACGGTTGACTTTCTATATTTGTGCTTGGGAAGATGGTGTAAGTTAAAATGTTATATCTAAATAAATACCAGCCATGGGATACCAATCCATATACAGCTCTGGGATATTTCTAATTAAGCACAGGAATGCTTCCCACTTCTATAGCATGCAGGTGTTCCACCTGTGTTTCATAGGAAGATGGGTTTCCAGTGCTCTTCTCTTTCCCCAGCAAAATATGCTACTTTATTGAGTAAAATACTGATGTAATTATGAAATTTTGTTTATAAAAGTTTGCCAAAGGAAAACTTTGAAAAGGAAAGCAAATGTTCTTTCAGCATTTATGTTCATAACTTGGAAACAAATAAACTGAAAGAGCATTTATAAAATGGAGAATCCTCAAGTTTTACCTTTATTTCACAGAAAGTACCACATTCATCCTTATTTCCAAATGTAGAGATTCTTCGCAAAACTTAGTCATCAGGCAGCTCCAGTGTTTAACATACAAAAGTTATAGGTAGTTGGGTGGTAATATTTGGTACGTAACATTACTGGCTTCCTTTCCAGGGAATTTGCCCAAGTTTATACACAATATCTGCACCACTGAACTCTCTGAAATTAATTGTGCACTTTTATTTCTTAGGAAAGAGAAAACTTGAGATTCACCTCACTCAGCTGATTGATAAAAATATGACCAACCTGAGTCAGTTATTTTAGATCAGCTTGCACATACAACACAGAAGTGGTGATCAGTTCTCTTTCAACACCATTTTTTCTTTTATCTACAAATGGTATTGAGATGAAATGCCCAAACTTTGTTACTTCAAGTAGATTACATGAATAATTAATTAGAATAGAGGTGAAAGAGGGTGATCTCAGACAGAGCCTGACAATTGATTTCTAAAGCAAAGAAAACCATATGTGAAGGTTACTGAAGGCTCCTAGCGTCTGAGCCATTTATTGTTTCCAACAATTTCCTCAGTCAATGATTCACACAAAACCAAAAGCTTTAAAAAATCTTATTATGTTATCTTTTGTATCTGATGACTTCTTAAAGCAATGGAATTTAATTTGTTTCCTTCTACTTTGATTTGTAAAATAATAGTATGTATTTAGATCATACAGAGAGTTCACTAGTTTTACTTCTTTCATTTAGAGTTCTCCCTTCTTAGTGTGGCAGAGAGAAATGAACATGGTAGACCTTTTCAAAGTATTTCTTAATTAAATGCAGTAAATTCCTCTGTAATATGACTCACGAGACCTGAAGATCAAAGCTTTATGAGAGATTTATCAAATTCAAACAATTTTTACATAGAATATATGATAACATCAGGTAATGTCACATTGTTGTTCCACTTATCATGTGAAAGTGATGAAGAGTGGTGCTCCTTTATTTTCTGGATCCTTTACAAGTTTAAGAGGAAAAGATGGCATCAGGAATCAATTTGTTCTTTTTTTGAAGTTTGTCATACATTTTCAGTGTTCTTTCTCCTAAGAACCCCGTATGGCCAGCTATTCCCTGCTTATGAATCTACACGCACTTCTCTTCTGAATGCCAAGCCCCAGGTCCTCTGCAGTAGAAACCTGGGAAAGCTCAGTGAAGTGTGAATCTGATCACCTGATTAATGCTGATTAGTTGCAAGCTGGAGTGTGAATGAGCAGTCTGACATGCACAGCATTTTGTTTCAAGTGGCTAAAGAAATTGCATTTGCATGGTCATATTTGTGAGTTGCTTCATCGCATCTGGTCCATGGTTGCCCTCTGGGAATAGCAGGTGGGAGAATAGGAGGCAAATGAGAAATGGTTGAGCAGAAACAGAGGAACAAAGACACGACATTTCCTGCAACCCTTAATCTGGATGACAAGGAGTTTGGTGGCCATAGAGAACATGAGATCACAGTGCCAAATATATATGTGCTGCAAGTGAGTTTACATTTCAGTTTATTCTTTTCTGTGCCGTAAAGCCATCACTATGATAGGTTTTCAGGATCTGAAGGAGATGGTGAGTGGTTGCATCTTGCTACTCTTGATTTTTCTGCTGCATTTCCTTTGAATGTTGTTAGATCAGATAAACTACTTAGGAAGAATTATATGAAAAATAAGTTAGATGGAAAGCTGTAGACATAACTGATACTTTTGTATTGAAATAATGCTTAACAATGCTGGTGCGCTATTAATTTCATAAAGAAACTTTCTGCTTAACATATATTTTCAATCAACGCTAATTTTTTTAAGCCCACATAACAGTCTAATCTTTGACTATTATCAATTAACAGGCATGAAAGTACTGTAAGAACCAGTTGTGACCTAATATACTGCAAGAAGTCTGTGTCATGGTTTAAGCCTAGCTGGTAACTCAGAACCACACAGCTGCTCTCTCAGTCCCCCTCCTTCCTCCCCCTGCTTCCGGAAGGATGGGGAGGAGAATCAAAAGAATGTAACTCCCACAAGTTGAGATATGAACAATCCAGTAACCAAGGTATAACACAAACCACTACTGCTACCACCAATAATAATAATGGTAAGGGAAATAACAATGGAAGAGAATACAACTGCTCACTACCCATCAACCGGTACCTAGCCTGACCCAAGCAGTGATCTAACCCTTCTGGGTAACTGCCTCCAGTTTATGTACTGGGCATGACATGCTGTGGTATGGAATACCTCTTTGGCTAGTTTGGGTCATGTGTCCTGTCTCTGCTTCCTCCTGGCTTCTCCTCCTCCCTGGCAGAGCATGAGACTCAGAAAGCCCTTGATCAGAGTAAACATTACTGAACAGCAACTAAAACCATAGGTGCTATGAGCGTTGTTCCCTGGCTGAAAGTCAAAACCACAGCACTGCATCAGCTACTAAGAAGAAGAAAAATGACTGCTACTGCTGAACCAGGAAAGTCTGCCAGGAAGAGTGGGTCATATGTGCATATATAAATATAAATATTATCTATCTTACTTTTAGTCTGGTTTTGTATTTTGGTGTATCCTCTATTCAAGACAGAGATGCTCTAAGGTAAAAAACTAGCCCTTCTGAAGACTACCTCTGGGTATCTACAAAGTAGGCAAATGTTTGGGGTAGCAGACAGCTAGAGAAGTTGTGGGAAGGGAGAGAAATTAAATGGGTCTTCCTACTGCATCTCTTGGGAGGTTGGGAGGTGCAAGGATGGAGGGAGCAGGGGAGAAAGGGAGGGGTGCAACAACGGGCTGCTGTTTCACATAGGATCCCTCACTCCTGCTTTCCAGGAGCTCTGACTCAAGGGCTAGCAGGAGTTTGCTGATTTTCCTTCCCTCCACACCCCACCCCTAATCCAATCTCTGCTCTTTAAAAACCTGTTTTTCCTGGTGCATGACCAGTGTAGCTCTGCCATGACATCAGGTGTGGCCTCATTATGTCCTTTGTGGTGTGGCCACATGCTGAGAAACCAGTGTGGACATTTGTCATTTTTTAAGGAAGGAACTACAGATTATGGTCTGCACAGCTAAATGCAGTGTATGGTTGGAGGTGGATTTAGTTCTTAATTTGTACAGAGTCATCATGTTGAAACTTCTAATTTAAACTGTGCCGCAAAGCAGCAATATCTGCCTTGAAAGAAGATGAGTGTAAAAAAAAACCAGTAAATTAATTTCAGCATCTGCATATCACAGTGGCTTACTGTAAGGTTTACCAAAGGCTTAGTGATAGGTTTCACTGTCCCTAAACTCAGATTTTCCTAGTTGTCTTCTCTTTTTAATTAATTTATTTTGCCAAAGCTTAGCTATGTACCATATCCTGTTCTTATCTGTAAACAACCCTCACATACTTGGTCTCCCTTCTGATACGAAATTCAGTATTTCAGTTTTCTAGTCAAGTCATAAAATTAAACAAGATGCTGAGATATTCATGATATGTATTTCACTGATGTAGATCAGTGAAGGAAGCACACAGGTCACAGAATTATTGGAGAATGCAGAAGTGGCCACTGTTATTGGAGTGGAAAAATTATCACTCAGATTTACTCTACTATGCACTTGTGTTGTGGCCATTTGTAAGCAAGGAAGGTGCGCTAGGCGGATCTCTTTCCCACATTGACTACCATATGCTCCAGCTACTGAAGCAAAGAACTTCAGATCCTGCTGAGCAATTTGTTTCTTCACTAAAAACATCTTAACTAGCTATAAATTTGCTTTTATATGATTTCTAACTTTTTCGTATGGACAAAAAGATCAGTGATGAGGAGGGATGATAAGGCTTAGTTGTTGGCTATAAGGGGCCTAGTATCTTGGTGCTTGATTTCAGTTAATTATGGTTTTTATTACCTTGCTTTACTTTAAGGGACAACCTTGTTGTATACCAGAACTAATAACCATGTAACTTATAAGTAGGTAACAGACAAATCTAACTCAGATCAATATTATTGCTGTTATTTCCTTGTTCTACAGAAGGACAATAAACACAAAGCATGCTCTATTTTCTGTTCTGAAAGGCTATGACTTAAATGGCGTTCATAAAAAAAAAAAGGGGGAAAGGGATGGGACGTAAATGCAAAAAGTGATAATGTAATGAAATCAACTCTGAAAGTCTGTTTGTGTTTGGGACTGCCAGGTGTGCAGGATGATTACTTCAGAAATATTTTACTTTTCTAGGGCAAATTTTCATCTTGTGTCCAACTATGAGTTGTTCAAGACCTGAGGCAAAGCATTATCACTTATTCAGTCTTCCAGTATTAGTATTTTTATATAAAATTATTGGGTTACTGGGTAGGTGGGAGGTTTCCTTGTCTTTTGCTGGGAAATGCTTGTGTGTTTCTGCAAAAAACTTCTAAGGTCATAAAAGGAATTTTTTGCTCACAAGGTCTTTATTTGCCTCTCATTTCTACTACAAAATAATTGGTGGACAGTTGATTCAAATGAGACATAACTGTGCCTGACTCAGATGTCTGTTCTGAACAGGGCAAATCAGGAATTAAACTCCGAGTTGTGCAAATATACAAAGCCCATTTGGACTAATTGATATCCAATTATATATGCAAACCAGATCTCCTACTGGATAAGTCTTCAGATGTTCTGAAGTGTTGAGTTTAGGAACCCTCATCACTCTCATCAAATTGGACTTTTGAGTTTCCAGCAGTCTGTTCTTTCTATTCTGTGTCTGCAAATTCAGAAATTCATTGCCACTGGAAAAGATTTCCCTTAGGAATTCAGCTCAGACTGAGTAGTAAAGTCAAGCTTCTAAGAGGTCCTTCCTTGAAAGTTGCTTTTAGATACTCATTGTGTCATAATTTGAAATTATATGTAATATTCATAGAATCATAGAATCATAGAATAGTTAGGGTTGGAAAGGTCCTCAAGATCATCTAGTTCCAACCCCCATGCAATGGGCAGGGACACCTCCCACTAAACCATGTCATCCAAGGGTATGTCCAACCTGGCCTTGAACATCGCCAGTGATGAAGCATTCACAACTTCCCTGGGCAACCCATTCCAGTGCCTCACCACCCTTACAGTATTCGTTTTGTTCTGCTTTCTCATACTGATATCTTAACCTTGCAAAATCCAGCTTCTAGATCACATGACGTGAATTATCAGATTAAACAACCCATTAAACAATGTCTTATCTTTCAGTGCCTCTTTCCCCATTGTTCTTAGTACATGTCTAAATTCACATGCACTGCTTTCTTTCTATGGCTTGAAACGTTTCCATTAGTCAAAGAAGTCAACTGAAACATGTAGGTATCTGCCTATTCTCTGAAAATAAGGTCAATATTTGTTTCTTTTCCTGGTGTAAATAGATTGGTTTTCAGAAAAAAAAAAAAAAAAAAAAAATCCAAAAACCAAAAAAAACAACTCTTTGATGATTTGTAAAAAAGAAACACAATTTTAAGAACAATACTATTCTCTGGATGTTGCTGTACAAAATACCTCTTATTTTCAGCTTTCTCCCTGTTTTCAGGATGTGTTGGTGAGCTCTTGCAGCAGATCTGGCTCTCGCCCCCGAGAAAGCTTAGTGAATATCCACCGGGAGTTACCAGACATGGCTGCAATGCCGCATTAGTGCCTGTCTGCCTGTGAGCTTTGAAAGAAACACCATTCATACAGAGGGGAAAAAGAAAAAAAAGTTTGTAATGTGGTTCTCCTCAATTTATTTTTTTATCCAAAAATTTAATTGAATCAGCATGTGCATCATTTATAATTTGTTTTGTAACTGTATTTTCAATCTGCTTTAATAACTATATAAAATTTAAACCATGATGTGGTCAAAAGAAAAAAAAGAATTTACTGAACAAATGATTCATTGTAACATTAAAAAGCAAGACAGCGAGTGAAGTCAATAAACGTATAACTGATTAATTAAGTTGCAGAAAATCAATGATAAAAATAAAAAGTACCTACATGGAAACCATACCGATGCTTGCTACTCCCAAAAGACATTGTCTAGGGAAACCAGCTTGCTTTATCATTGTTCTAGAGCATGAAACTGTCCACTAAGGATAAAGGAATTATTTTGTTGGGCCTTATAGGTTAATATGTCAAAAATTTTAAAGAAATAGCGAGTTACTGAAACCCTCTTAGTATTTAAAGTAATGGAAGACAGCACAATTCCCACATGGAAGCGGCACACAAAGAGCAAAATAATTAAATTTTGCAATCTGTGTTACCACAGATACTAAACTGAGCAACCAGTTACAACTTGAATGCAGTTTTTGGTTAAGCAGCACACACATCAAGGCTTGCAGTTGCTTAGTGTGAAAGCTTCCAGGTATTTACCATGTTTTCTCTGCTGCTCATGATGCAGTGGCCAACTGATGGGGTCTGATCAGCACTTGAATACAGTGGTATGAGGAGGGAGACTTAACTGCAGAAAATATATTAACAGATGTGAGAATAGGATGTTAGAGCCCTACAAGAGAGAAAAGACTGTCTAAAGACAGTAAGTATGCTTCTGTTCTGTAATACATCTCTTGAGCAAGTAGGGTCACTCTCTGGAAGTCATTTGCCTCAGCAAAAGATTGGCCTAAAACTTGTTGTCTTTGTCTGATATAGAAAGTGAAATATAGATTAGGGTTCTGAACCCACTTTTTGCATTGGGACTGTATCCAGGGCTGGAAAACACATGCAGCAGCTGACCTTCCCATTTCTTTCATGACAATTGTTGCTGGTGGACTCCTGCCACAGGAAAATAGAGAAGTGGGTTGTAAAAGAGCTTGCTTAGACTTGACAAGTTTGCTGAGCGTTTCTTCCCCAAATTAGAATGAAAGTCAAAGGTAGACTTCAGCTTTCTCAGCTGACACATCTTTGGCTTCAGAGTTGAAAATGTTTCAACATCTCAGTGAATTTCAGCAGATATTTGGGTTCACTTTTAATGTGCCTGGTGTCAACACAGTGTAGCTGAAAGCCAAAACTCCCTGCCAAGAAAGAAATGTGTCCAATATCAATCATCATGTACTTAGCAGCCTGAGTCCTGTCTGGACCAATGACTTTACTAACTTTATTCTCATATCTGGGTTACTTCTTTTTGATCCTGTACATAGGATGACTGCAAGACGTAGCCTAAAATATCTAAAGTGATCAAAAATAGAACTACGTAGAAACTGTCCTTTTAAACATGTGTATTTTTCTTTGGCTTTACAAGAATGTTCATATTTCTCCCTAGCAAATTCCAATCTGGAACAAATTATGAAGGGACAACTCTCAGTGGGCATAAATCAGCATAGCAATGTCAATTTACAAGGATTTCAACTCTCAAGTTTTGGGGGTTTTTGCTCTACCTGAAAATTTACCACTTTCATGTAAAAACATCCTTTTCTCTAGGAACTGTTTTCATACATGCTGTGATCAGCAGGTTAGGGTTTTTGTTGTTTGGTTCATTTTGTTTCCCCTTTCCTTTCATTGTTACCATTAGAAAAAGCTGATCTTGTAAATAGGTGTGTGCAGTTCTAATGAAGAATGACCTGGTCTCTACAAGGATACATGTGAAGCTTTGTTGTTCTATCGTTTCCATTGAGCATGACATGTCTGGAATGCTTTATGATGACTGCATCATCAAAGTAGAAGGGGGTAAAAAAACCTGGAGAAGTCTCTGAGCCTGCGTATTGACTTGCTTTACCATTTTATTGGATTAGTCATTGTTATAAATCAAATTCTCTCACAGTTTGATGATGTTGTTAAATTAGCTAGGTGCCACCTCTGAGTACTACTGCCAGTGCTTCATATCTTGGGTGCTTTGTAATAAAGCAAACGGATGCTTTGCTTATAAGGCAAAGTTAGTCATAGAACAAGACAAGGATTTCTTCAGGTTTTGCAGCTGTATCTCGCAATTCAGCTGTGTGTTCACAGACCGATTCCATGCTGCCTCCTCCAAGCCCTCCTCCACAACATCTCTGCATGCTGTGGCATCACATCCAAGGAACAAGGAAAAAGAGCTTATTTGCCAATTATTAACACAAACCTGCTAGGCTACCTTTACAAAATTAAGATTATTTTCCTCTGGGTATTATAAATGAAACCTTCTCTAGTTTAAGGGAGATGAAAATGTTGCAAAGGCTCCAGTACTGGTGATAAACTATTGGACATAGCCAGGGCTGTTCATTCACGTGCCATGGAGTCTGTGTTGCCTAAAGGAAAGTATCCTTCAGTTTAAATAATAGATAAGCCATCTTTTTGGAACAGGTACTTCTGAATACTTTCCAGATAATCATTGATGCATTACAGTACAGGAACAGTGCCTTTTTCAGAAAGGTTGTATTTTTACAAGCACAATATGCTCAACAGTGTGTGTATAGTAACATATACTCCTGTAGTTGGTCCATTTGTAAGTTTGTCTGTCCAGACTGAAGAAAATTCATCAATGGTCCTTAAGTATTTTAACCTGAATCAGATGTGGGGAAATAAATGCTCTATCTCTTGGTACTGAATTTTTTATAACTCATTACTTAGGACTGAACTTAGTCCTTTGCTATAACACTGGGTTTGATATAATGAAAGGTGCTAGCCAGGTGAGATTTGGCTAAAGTTAAGAGCAAATCTACCCATGAGAAACAAGCTTCAGAGAATGTCCTCATTAAGAGATTTCTATCACTGATGAAGGTTTCAATCTAAGTGTTAGAAGAAAGGCAACATCCTCCCTACCCCTAAGTGGGAGGTATCAACAGGGAAAAATCTGCTGGCACTGTCATATGACCTGCATGCAGTGAAACAGGGCAACATCTGTGACCTTGGAGGTGAAGTTCAACAAAGGGAAGGTTATCCTGAAAGCATCAACCACTTGGTTTAAAGCAGAAGCAGCCCCTGAAGTTTTTGACCTCAAAACCTTCTCTAAAGACAATGGCAAGACTTGTGGGAGAGTTCAGGAATTGGGAAAATCTTTTTTTTTTCATTCAAACAGACTTGGAGTTTATGCTGTCTGTGGGAAAAAAGAAGAAAAAAGACCATGATTACTGGAGACTGCTAATGAATTTTCTGAATTAAAATTTCCACTAGTTATTGTTCTCATAAATCTTACCTGTAAGAAACATTGCTTGAAGCCAAATTGTTTCAAAATTTCTAATTCGGTCTTTTTATTAGGAGAAGCCTAGACTTTTGGTAAGGTCCTATGTTAGTGTGACTCAGTGTAACTCTATTCAAGCTAAAGGTACTGTATAAATTTAGGCATGCTGAGAAGCTACCTTACAGTTTAGAAGTCATGGAACAATTTCTCTGTCACCTCTTTTTGAAACACTTCCTCCTCCATCCATACAAGACAGTGTGCCGCTGTATTTGGGGAAAGAGAGGAAAATACAGAAATTACCGTTGATTTGAATGGTGCATCTTCTATTTTTAGACCTCCAAACGTGCATGTTTCGTGAACCGAGAATTTTTTTAGATGTAATTAAATTACTTTGCAAGGAAGTTACTAATTTCATTGAAAGCTAGAGATCCTCCCAATGCATGATTCATCATAACTCCACCTCAGCCCTGGCCCCCAGGGATAACTAACTCCTTTGGTGAGAAGATAATTTTATTTTAATTCTCATGCAATCATTGGACAACTTCAAGAAAAATGCCAGCTATCAATCTTTATGAATAAATTATTGTTCTCACTATCGGGGTGTGGTGGAGTAAAGGATGTCATACTTTAGTACCTATAAAGCTTTTTGGATATAATTTTGTCTGTAAGCCATAATAAACATAAAAATTGTACTTTATGACTTACATGAAAAATACATTAAGTCAACCAAAATTAAAGACTTTGAATAGCATGGGTGATCCTTTTGATAAAGGATATTAAGATTTATTTTTCCCAATGATTATATTGAAATAAATAATAGGGCACTTTTTTCTGTAACTATTTTCTTGTATTAGCAAATTATTATTTTTGGTCCCTCCACTCCTATATGCCTAGTGGCAATCATGAAAAAAAGATCATTTTTCATTATTTGCATCGAGAGTTGTATCAAACGGAGATATCTGAGCTTCAAAGATAGTGGTGAAATCAGGGGGAGTGTTGACTGCGAAAGACATGAAGGACCAGACTTTGAAGAGACCTTCAGACTAACTGCATTTTGCATTGCAAAGTCCTCACATTACTGTCAGCATACTTGGTGGATTTTGTTAGTACATAAAATGTACTAGACACTCCTAATAATGATAATTATAGCTCTAATCTTGCCAGTGATTTACCTAGGCAGACATGTACACCCATATGGAGCTCCATAAATTTTAATAGGGCTCCATGCAGCTTTGGAGGAAGAAGTGGGAGGTTGGCATAGGTAACTTGTGCGACCCTCAGTCTAAGAGGAGTTTGGATGCTCAAATATGTATTTTTGAGTGCACTAAGCGCGTGTATGCATGCATTGTTGCAGAGTTCATTACTTTTAATGGTGTTATTAAATTTGGAAAAAGTATTTTGGAATAAATTAATTCTGTTGTAACACTACTTGGCTGAGATTTAGCTTCTCTTTGCCTTTTCAAAAACAGGACGAGAGGCAGCATATTTTTCTTGGTTAATTATGGGTAACTAAGATGCTGGTTATTTGTATTTTGTTTCCAATTACTTTTAATTTTGTTTGGGTTTTTTTGAAGTGTGACAATAACATTTTTCTAGGGTTTTTTATGTTTTTTAACAAAGTATTTGGCATGTGAAATATATTCTCAACCCTTCCATTCTGGATTCCAAGGGTTAGCTTTTGCTCGTGTAAATAGTAGTGCAGCAGTCAAACAATATATCAGTATGAGGATTGTTTGAGTGAATTACCCTCACCACTTTCCTAATTTTTCTGAGATTTTTCCTGTCTTTCAGAATCCTAAAGTTCTATTTACTTTGTTTCTGATCTATAGGCTAGTTTTGGACTGTGATATTTCTGAATTTCAATGTAGAGACATTTTGGCGTGTGATCTTTCATGATCTCTATTCTTAATGAATGTAAACCAATAAACCAGTATATTGGTTTCTTGATTAATTTTGATTATTACATATTTTAAATGGAGAATTATTTTTTGAATACCATAAATACTGAGACAAATCACGTAAAAATAACAGAATCTTTTCCAAGTATATGCTTTGGTTGTCTTCTGAACTATTAGTTATGAATAAAGAACTTATTACGAGAAAGCCACATAGCACTATTTTTACTGAAAATTTAGACGTATTTTCTTCTCGAATATATAAATGACAAACAATGCTAAGCATGAACTGATGCTGAAATTCACTTCACTATTAATGATATGTGGAATTTGCTATTTTGGAAACTGTTGCCTGCTTTTCTTACATTACATTGCTAACAAATGCCAGACCTTCTTTTGTTAGCATTAGGGTAAATTAAAGAGAAATGAGGAAGAAACAGCTGAAACGAAGTTCCTTTGACAAATATGTGTGAAGTTCTTGTTCTCACAACTTGGTTTTGAATAATTTATAAACGTAAGTAAGCTTTTACATGCCTGGTTCTAGTATGGAAGTAGTACTGAGTGCTTCTTGATTCACAGCTTGTTAAAGCATGGAGACTGCAGAATTGCTTATTTGTCTGCCGGGCTCTGATGTAAATCATTGTGCAGCTTGACTGACTTATTTTTTATTTCTTTTAACAAAGAAGAATCAGGTCAAAGGGATTCAAGTTGTTTGCCTCAAAGCTTACGGACTATGAACTAAATATTTCTGAAAATAGTGGTCTTAAACTACATTTCCCATCCATGTTAAATGGGCTGAAGTATCAAGCAAGAGGATGGTTTTGTGATTTAAACTGTGTAATTGGGAGGCATTACTAACTTATGGTTTATGTAAGAATCCAGGCCATGAAAGTTGTGGCTTTAAGCCCCATTTGTTAGTTTGCTCATCCATTTCCAACTCTCACAATACTGGTATTTTGAAGACCAGACTTCAGCACTCAGGGGTACTAGGATTTATTCTAATCATAAAGACTTTTAGGGATGTCAGGTGGTACATGCTGGTAATTCTGCCAGAATAAAGCTGCCCTGAAATTACTCTGTTTGGGTTTTTTTTTTCACAATCTGTTTTATTCAGAAGAATTAATAATAGCTTTCAATTTCCCAAAATCACATTTTTAATAAAATACTTCATAGTATATAAATAGTTTTGTACAAGCACAGCTTTGAAACAGAATCTTTGAAACCACCTACTATCACTCACCTTGAAAACTAACAGACACCTAGAAATAGCCAATGATTTTTGATGCCTGTAATAAGTGTGTTTTAGCTATCATTTTGTTTTGTGGTTCTGCACTATGTACTACTACTACTATTGAGTATGCATGTATGTTGATGGACCAGGAAATAATAGCATCTCAAAAAACAAAACAATTTTATAAGCTTCAAAACTAATGAGTCCTGCTTTCTTATGACTTTAGGGCGGACAGCTCTTTTGAATTTTTTCTCACAATTCAGGTTTTCCAGAGGTTTCTCCCCACTGAGAATTCTCAAAGCACTTGATTAAACTTTTCCATAAATTTGGTAATTTAAGCATCTCTGCCCTCTACACAGTTATTTATGCTAATAAAATTTGCTGGAATGTGATTAGGAAGATTGGGATTACTGTGCATTTGTCAAATCCAGAAGTGGCCATTGGGTTGAAAATTACAAGAAGTGTAAAGATGTATAGATTATTTGGTTGCATAAACCTCATTTCTTTGAGAAATCAAGCTAAAAATATCCAGGGAGATAAAATAAATGCTATCTTGACCCTTTTATTTGCATTAAAGAATATTTTCTTCCACATGTATCCCTCTGATAATAGAAGAGATGCTTCAGCTCTCTGCTGCTGCTTTGAGCATGCATATCTGTTGGAAAGTAGCCCCAGATAACCCAAACACCCATTTTAATTTACAAAAGGTTATTTCATTGCTTATATTTTTGCTTAATTAAGAAATAGTTTTGATAAAATGGAATTATAAAGGTAGGGATGAATACTGTGAAAAATTTGAGGCCAATCTCAAATGTAACTAAGCACTTTTCATAACTCAAGTTAAACATTCTGCAATTTAAAAAAAAAAAGGTAATATTTCAGAAGTACTAAGCATTATGCTTAAACCACAGATTCTGTAAAAAATGAACTGCATAAGCTATTAGCAGCTATATGTGTCATGAACACCTTAGGCAAGAAAATCGGATCCTAATGCCAAATGCAGCTCAGCTCCATCCGTCTACATGGAGATACACTTCTGCAATTTTGTAAGATAAATGTCTCTGCTGTTTTATATGATGAAACTACAGCTTTGGTGAATCCTCTTATTTTTCATCAGTGATTTAATAAAGGCAAGCTCAATATAAATATTGAAAGGTTGCTAGTATTGAAAATACTCTTTTCCCTAGTAGCAGAAATATGCAAGAGCTTTGTCTTTTCATATTGATCGCTCCAAAAAAAAAGTTAAAATTTGTCTATACAAGAAGTGTCAAAACATTTTCTATAGCATACTATACTTTATATTGCATTTGCAGAGAAAAGCTTTGTTGACTATGTCTCATCCTAGCTGCTGGGAACTTCAAAACCCATTTTCATCTTAGCTGAAGCAGCTAGAGAATGCTTGCTTCCTACCACTTGGTAGGGATTAAAGAGAAGAAATGTTGAAAACTATATACCCCTGCACCTGTATCTTTAAAACACGTCACTGTGTAGCACAATAAAAGAGCTGCATTTATTCATTTTTCCAGAATGCATAATTTAAAAGGAGATAAGGTATTTATGAGCTCCATTTGTGCTGTCTAATCCAGAAGATACCAAAAGATACAGAACATAAAACAGTGGCTACCGGAAATGACCCATTATGTGTCTGAAAATGTTTGTCTTCTTCTGCATCTCTTTCCAAATAAAATACTAAGCATTAATTTAATCATTAAAAAATAATGAAAATAAGGAGCAATGAAAATGTAATCAGATAGACGATTAATAGTCACAGCAGTATCATTTTAAAACAGTTTATAATATCTCCTGTGCAGCTCTGCTGTGTTCATGGAATAAACCTCCTTTAATTATTTCCTGTTCAGGCTTTCCTCTGTTTCCTTGGTTTTAGGAGGAGTTTACCTAGCAAAAACCAATGCTGCTCATTTCCTCAGTGGATTAACTGGGCAATGATGAAACAGAAGCTTCTGTCTGCTTCATTCTTTACACAACCTGGTGTTAAAGAGTGACCTTTCACCCTCAGAGATTTTAAGGATTAAGGATGCTTTTAAGTCTCGGTCTGGTTACTAATCCACCACTTTCACTTGATGTTAAATAAGCACTTCCTGATTTACCCTTTAAATCCTGTAAACATAATAAAACAGAGTTTAACCTTTACCTTAGGATTTTACCACTATCTTATGCTCTGTCAAATAAACCTTTATAAGAAGCAGGGAAGGGAAAACTAATAAGCCATAGCCTGATTTTTTTTTTCCTTTTCTTTTTTTTTTCTTTCTTTTTTTTTTTTTTTACCTTGGGATATCTAACAAAACATTACAGTATTTTTAATATATTCAGGTCAAACAGTTGTTAGGGTGCATTGGAGTCCTTACACTGTACAAATAATGGAATTTTTAAAAAGCATTTATGACCCATTTGAGATAATGAAATAGATGTTTCTTCTGCATTCAAACTACTGTGAGCAAATGATACAGGAAAGAGCAGAAATGGAAATATATTGAGAGAGATTTCATAATCCAAGGCTTTGCAACTTGCAAGAATATCATTTAGCCTCCAGCCACTGCTTTGTAAAGTCAGGCTCCCATGTGGTGTAAATTGCATGTAAACCCCATTTGCGGTCCAGGGCGTAACTTGACTTGCACCAGCCATTGATTTGACCCCCCAGAACTGTTTTTTTACTGTGTTTTTCTCTTTAGAAAAATGGAATCTCTGTAGGGGGAATAATCATTCATAGCTATTTCCAGTGGCTGTATTTAATAGTGTGAAGTTATCAGTGTTCTCTGCCAGGATATTTCTATCCATTTCACAGCTGCAAATGGTATCTCCTTATCATTTATTTATATACATAACTTCTCACCTATGTGAGTAACTTCAACACAATGCTCCCATTCTGAGGCCTGGTCTGGAGACCAAGGAGGTGGTGGGACCAGCTGAGGGACCCTACCTGTGTGACAGCTCCAAGGGCTGAAAGCTGGGGACAACAGTATCCAGAAAAAGCGTTTGAAATGCCTTCTCTAAATCGTTACAGCTACTGCCCATTGAGTATTTTTAATAAGGCTTGTTTTCAGCAAACATCCAAAATGCCTCATTTCAAAAACTCTGATTTCTGCCACCTTTGAGAGTTTCTGGTTTTATATCTCTTAGTTGATAGCAGGAAGTAGAGAAAAATTATTCTATGATAAGAAGTTAATTCCCTCTTCTGAAGCCCTAAATCATGGACCTTATTAACAAAGGAATATAGATATCTGTCTGAATGGGGACCTTGCTTGGCTTTTGATGCCTTTTTGGGAATATTTATTTTAATTAAACTGAATATCTTCCTTGTATCTTGCAAATATCTGATTGTCTCCACATCAGCTATTGCCTGAGGAAATATAGACTAAGTAATCATTTACACATGCATGAATTTCTTACTATGATCAAAAAATCCCATTGTCTTCTGCCTTAATAATGCAAAATATCCTGTTTCCTCCATGTTTGCTGATGCTGCTCACAGTGGTGTGAATGATTAAGGTGCAACCTCTCCTCGTTGAGTTTGAGGGACCTGTTACCTGAGCTGGAAAGGAGCTCTTGTCAAAACAAAGTCTGATGTTTTAAAGGCTCTGAATAATTTTAGGATTTAATGCTGGAGCAGCCAACTTCCCTGGTGTCAGCTGCAGATAAGCAGATGATAGCTGGAGTTCACAAACGTTCTGAATTCATGGTGCAAAGATTACTTGCAACCTCCTTGGAAAATTATTAAGCCATACTAGGTAGAGCTGCTTTTGAAAACTTTATGGCTCCCAGAATGGCCTGCTGTCTTATGAGACATTTATAATATTGGACTTTTTTATGCAGCCTGTTTAGAGATAAAATTCCTGTTAAAGGCAATAGGAACTGTGGCAGTGTATGCAAACAATAAATAGGACAAAGAAGACAGTTTTAAACTGAGATTTAGGAAAGAAAGTGTACAGGAGAAAATGCTTTTGTTTTACAGGTTTTCCATCCACCACAGACGCTGGCAATGCCTCATGTGTCATGTGTCATGTTCCAAAGTGGTTCTGTAAGGCACTGCCAATAGAAATAAAACCAGTATGAAAACAAGACTGAGATTATCTTAGAACCAGAATAGCCTTCACTTTGAAACAGCCTCCCACAGACACTGAAAACTTCAGTAGTTCACAGCAATGTGAATAACATTCCTTCCTATGAATCAGAATTTGACCAAATTGAGCAAGAGCAAAGCAGCCCTTGGCATAACCCGTAAGAGACTCATGGGTGAAGAATTTGGTCCATTTGGTAAATGCAGGTGGCTGCCTTTCCACATGGCAGAAGTAAGTGTAAGAGATCATCCACATTTCTTCGTCTGTAAGACCTGGACTTTAATGAGAGATCCTACATGCAGAGATCAAATAAAAATGGAAAAGAAAGGCTAAAGTAGGCTCTTCTGAAGCCAGTGACAATAAGCTGACAACTAGATTGACAGCTGGCCAAACTGCTAGCATCAGGCATGATAAATCTGGTGGCAGTATACAGTTTGGAGTGGCATTGCCCTTTATGGCATACATGTCTAAGAACTGGCTCTGCAGCACTGGAAGGCTGTTTATGGGATCTCCCTCCTACATGTCAAGGCAACTCTGTTCAGACTCTACTTGTCTGAGACAGCACTGCCTCATGGTTATGGTCACTGTCTGTGGGCATGTTGGTGGAAGTAGGGTATCTTGCTTTGCTAATTAATTGGCTAGACAAGCAATGCATGTATCTTTCATTTTGTTTTTAAATCCGAACTCCTTCCCAGGAGAAAAGCATTGGAAATTCTGACAAGATGGTATTGCTTCACCTGGCATGAAAAGAAGTCATTATATCTTTGTTGAAAGTGAACTCTTCCTCACTCACTTAATATCTATCACCTAACACCTTTTCTTTACTTAAAAATATCTGACAACATGTATACTAGCTGTGGTCTCCATTCTATGAGGAAAAGAACCACCTTCACATCAAACTGTAATTACTGATGGTAGTTTTCTGCATTAATGCAAATTTGGGCTTCTGGTCCTAAATGAAAATAAACTTGAATTATTTTTGCTCTTCTACAGAGCTGAGATTTCCTTTCCAAGTCTGTCTGATTTCAAAAAGGCTTTATTCAGGATATCAATAAGCTTTGTGAGGATATTGGCATATATTCTGTAGAGTCTTCATGTGAAGGAAATGCATAACAGTGAAAAGGGAGAATAAATTTAGAGTGTTAAACAGAAGAGGTGGTTTGGTGGGATGTTTTCCTCTTTGTTCTGTTACTGCATCTTTCTTCTGCTTTTGCTTTTGTACTTCTTAATATCTTGAAAATGGCTTATATGTGACTTTCACAGTAATTTATTACTTTGATATGTTTCATTATTATCACTGCTTACTCAAAAATCCTGAATGAAAATAATTTTAAAATATTTTCTTACGGATCCTGTAATAAGATAGGAGAACTCGAATGACACTTCAAGTTCCCTACAGCTTGGGTTCCTGCTATAATTAATGTTATCTAGAGCCTTTCATTGTAACTTTTAGTTAATTATACAGGAGGTGATGCAATTCTTGGCTCCATACTGGTAAGCTAAACCACTGGAGTATGAGGTGATTTGCCTGAAATCAGCCAGTATACCAGGAGTGGATAGGGATGAAACACTGAACCCTTTGTCCAGTTCTCTGTCCATGAAGACTCATTGCCTCAATTTGCTGGTGATAATCAAACCTGATTCCTTTATTCAGCTGATTAACTGCTGCTTTAGAGTCTGAAGTTCCTGTTTTGTTGGTGAGGTTGCCTGCAGAAGAAGGCAATCAAAGAAGGGTCTCGGGAAAAAGATCTGAAGCATTATTCAAAGGGGGCACTAAAAGCAAGACTAAAGAATCTAGAGGAGATTCAGTCAGTTGGCTGTAGCCACTTTCTGAGCTTGATCTGACCAGCTAATGGGGAAAGGGACGAAGATGGAGGGATAGGGTCTGGCTTTGGGGCTTAGGCAGATACTACAAAGCCAGGTCAGGGTTAGGCAGGCTGGGTTCATCTGTGAGAGAAAAGGTTCTACACAAGCACAGATTGACCAAGCTATTGTCCACTCTGTGCTACTGATATCAACCATTTTCAGCATATTTAGTGAGTTTACAAATGAAAGGAAGATGAAGTGGTGGCTGAAAAAGCAAGTTTTGTATTGCTCTGAAACTCTACTGTAGAGTAACATGGACCCAAACACGTTTCCAGTGTATGTATGCAAAGTATGTGACTGTGCCAGATACATGCCAGAAAAGTTCTTAATCAAACAAGTTGCACAGATTTCATGTAGTTACCATTCTTTTGGTATTCAAATGGGTCACTATGTTGTCATTAAAATCAGCAAGAGGCTCAGTGGTCCTCTCACATCACAATTTCCAGAGAATTATGCTCAATATACATCCAGATAAACAGTAGAGAATGCTTAGAGTTTGGAGAAAATCAAGGAAAGGTTTTACTTTCAAATGGAATTGATCTCAGCCGACAACAACAAAAATAATGAAATAAATGAATATATTGCATTTAAGAAGTGGATATATTTATTATAAGAGCTGAATATATAGATTATGTTTAAATTTTGTAATATATTGGCCTGACACATGTAGTATTGCACAGAACTACTTAGCATCTTTTAAATAAAACCTTTTATTGAGCAGTTACCATTCAGACAGGTTATGGCATTTGTAGACTAATTAGGAACTGTAAAATATGACTAACCAAATCATTATTTTTAACTAAAAACATCGGCGCCTACATTCTTATGTATAAAACAGTTTTTATAAGCTGTACATGACCAGGGAATATTTTACAACAGAGCTTAAGACAGAAAATACTAATCAGGATTTTAAATGTCTGTAGTTACAGTCCTGTAAATGTTCTTGAAAATGAAATTAATAGCTTCCAGAGAGGTGTATAACCAGAGAGGTTATGCAATGGGGCCAGTGGGAAGTAATGGGCTGATGGGACTGCTACTGGGAGGCCTCAGGTGCTGTGCAAGTCATCCAGCATGCAGGACAGAGACTGGCCTATTACTAAGGTCCTTTCTGGTCTGATATTACTTTGGGTCAAGGGCAATAGCTTCAAGTGCTGGAAAAAGGAAGGGAAGTGACATTCAACTTTACACTGATGTAAAATAAGTACCAGTCAAATAACAGTAAGCTTTTTTAATAGAATTAAAGCATTCTTCTCAGAGCGTACTGATTTTTCTAGCACCTTATCAACGTCAAAAGTGCAGTGGTTTCAATATATAGGAGGAGGATTTTCCCAAAGATCCCTCACTGTGCATCTTAACAAAGCACTCCAGATTGTTCACCTGGCTTCCCTTTAAATTTACACATTTTAAAAATTACTTCAGCGCCAACCCACTGGAGTTGATCTAGGTTCCCTCAAGTCTCATGGAACTTAGCTCATGTTCATCAAGAGCTTCTCTGAGTTGCAAGTCAGTGAGGTGTGAAATACTTGTGGTTTGATGATTCACAGAACTCTCACCGTGAGCCTTAATTAATCATTCTTTGCTAGGAATTTGAAATCCTTAGATGAAAGGCTCTGTAGCTGCAAAACACTGTTATTACAATGGCCACCATTGGTATTCACTGGGACCTCACTCTTGCCATTCTTTTTCGTACCATCGCATTACAGAGGTTCCTTTTCTATGTTGAAAGGAGAAGAACTGTGTAAACATGCTCACCAGCAAATATTTCTCATTCTGCTGCTTTAAAAGAAACTATTTGAAAAGCAACACAACTTTCCTTACAGCCATATCTCTCCAAGCAGTGGCATTGTCAGGCTGCAGACATGAAGTGAGGCTAGGCTGGGAACTAAAGCACTAGAATGGGAAAAGAAGCAATGGTGCTAATGATTAAGAAAATAAAGCATTTAAATCCAGATTCCTCCACTGCGGTGTCCTTGCAGAGCACCAGAAACCCATGAACTGTTCTCACGTACCACTACAGCATGAAATGGCAAAAGCCTCTTTTCACTGTCAGTGAACAATCTCTCTGTTCTTTGTATAGTAAAATTACTGATATAGCATACCACCAAAGCACATGCTGCAGCTTCATTTAAGGCAAAGAAATCTACCCCAAAGAGTGTACAATGTGCATCCTAAACATGGGTGTGTCAGTGGATGTGGCTAACTAACAGAAGGAAAAGGAAGGATATGAATGATGATGTTAGAGTTATGTTCTGTTCGTGTCAGATGTGGATTTCATTTTCCCATACATGAGGTGCTTTCCTTGGCTTGCATGTTCACAGTTCTCAATTTCATAGATAGATCCACTTCTGCTGGTACTTGGGCCAAAGTGGCTTTAAATCACCGTATGTATTCCTATTTGAGAACAAATAATTTAGTGAAAATAACTTGCACAAAGTACTTAGAATTATGCACTGGAATTTGAGTCTCTACATTTGTCTTTGTTTTTTTCAGTATAGAAATTTTGTATTCATGTTGCAGATTAAAGAGATTGAGAGACAATTGACTCGTCCATCAAGTAGATTGTTATATCTGGTACGTTAAGTCTCTGAGGTGAAATTTTCTTACTCCGCTTGCAGAACTGTGTAGGACAATTAGGGATGGAACATAAAGTTGTTAATGTATTGATAGTGTTACATAAATAGCTATTTTCCATCAGTATAGTCAGTGTGCAAAGATAATAACAGAACAAAGAATACAAGTTATGCTGAACTGTTCAATTCCCAAACCTGTTGGGATTTTGGAGTTGATACCAAAGCCCAGGATATAAGACTTGTCCTTTACCATCTGTGTTTAAAAGTAGTAGGTGAACATCATAAGAAATTACAGTAGGTCTGGCTCCTGTAGGTGGCAAATGGAGACTACTGATTGTGTTAAAAAGACATGTAAAATGACATGAGTAAGATGGTGCTTACTGCTACTGAATATGTATGGGTTCAAACTTAAGGGAAGTTTAGATTGGATCTGAGGATGGGTTTCCTAGGGAAGTTGTGAATGCTCCATCGCTGGTAGTGTTCAAGGCCGGGTTGGACATAGCCTTGAGTGGCATGGTGTATTGTGAGGTGTCCCTGCCCATGGCAGGGGTGTTGGAACTAGATGATCTTAAGGTCTTTTCCAACCCTAACTATTCTATGATTCTATAAAAGAAAGGAAAAATAAATCTTTATTTATGAGGCAGCATCCAGGATGAAGGTAGTTTGGGGAGGAGCAAGCCTGAATGTGAAGCAGCAGCAGCCTCATTCCTGTTGGACTGCTGAATTCAGCAACCCCTAATGCAACCAGTTGTACCTAGGCTTTCTCACACAAGCTTTTCATTAAGTAATAGAACTTAACTTTAAAAAAATATGCATATCCACAAAGTTCCTTTGGTAGTGCAAGATAAAACTGTAGATGTAAAGTTCAGCATAGAAAAGCATAGTTTTGAAATGAAGGAAAAATAGATTTAAAATGTCCAGTGTAGAAATTAAAACATTTTAATTGCTTTAATAATACCTGATTCTGATGAATAGCCAGCCATAAGGTCACTATCAATACCTTGCACAGATCCAAGACTTTCTCCATGTTATAGTCACGTCCTATTCAAATTACTTAAGTTGTTTATGTGCTTCATGTGAAGTTAACCTCCATTCTGAATTGACTGGATTTTTATTGATAATTAGACTGATAGTATTTATTTTAACACTCAATATTTGCTTTCTGAACAGTACTTTTACTTATTTTTGTATAGAATCACAATGGCATTGTGGTGTCTGAACAGTGCACTTGACTAAGACTTCCTAGATGTGACAGAAAAGGCATCAGGTTTGTACCTCTCATAACCCTTCCTTCTGTCTGGTGCCTTTGTGAATTATTACCTTAATTCCTCAAAGATCAGTAAAAAAAGTTGATTCATTTAACTAAACAACATGGTCCCAAGGCCAAATACCTCAAATCTTCATTTTTTTATTTACCAGTAGTTTCATTCACACTTTGAAGTTACGTTTTGAACCAAGGTCTCATGAAAAGAAATCTTTCCTTTTTTCCCCTGTCCTTCTAAAATAAATGTTGAGAGGATTCAGCCTGCAAAGAGCTCATAGAAATAATCCGAATGGATTTCCACTGTGATAGGAATATGGTCCAGGCTATGCTTTAAGGAAATGGCATAAAGCGAATGTCAGAGAAACTAGATTAATAAGTAAACATTTTCACTGACAATAGCATCAAGTGGAATAGGCTGGACATGAATGGAATGCATAAGTCATTGCTTTAAAAATGGGCTAGGGCAAGCAGCATTTGGTCAAGTATGTACAGGATCTACACTTGAATTTTGGGTCAACCTCTTAAAAAAATCAAGTTAATTGTTTGGAAAAAGAAAAGAGTGTATTACTTTGTTTGGAAATGGAGGCTCTACAGCAAAGACACTGAACAGGTGCAAATGGTTAAGAGGTGGAAAGTAAGACCACAAAACTTCTGTGATGAAAAAAAAATAGTGGGGCTTGTTATTGGTATTGAGTTTTGTTTTGTTGTATGAATTGACAACAGAAATATTTTTATGACTGCATTTATTCTCCTTAACCATATGAATGAGCCACTGAATAATAACAAAGACCCTGGTGAATGCAGAAGAAGGGTGATTAAATTATAATCACATTGGATTAATTAATCTATAATATTTGTTCTTTATATGAAAGAGGAAAATCAGCCTTCAACATAAAGGTTATGTACTCATGAGGTCTGTGTCTTAATAAAGAAAAGGCTTTGGGAAAAAGCTTGACAAGCCCCCCAGATATGATATGTTGTAAATGTAGACAGAAGGTTATTACTGATAGAAAATACATTCAATGTAATTATCAGCCACAACAAATAATCAGAGAGATGATAATGAATAATTAACATTTTTATTTTTCTGTAGTAATGTGTCTAATAGATAAGTGCACAACATTGAATTAATTTATTATGCTATAGCATTTTAGTAATGAAAACTGTATCACCTAAATATCTCTTCAGTGGTAGTGCCAGATATCAGCTTAAATAACTGATAAGGCTTAATCCTTTGTTTTCCCCACCCAATAGTACTGAAGATGCCCTGAAAGCAAGCAACTAGCAAAAGGAACTATAATAATCTTGAAGGAAAACCATAATAAAAATATAAAACTTATGACCTGATCCTTTAGTCCCAGTATATTAAAAAATGCATGTTATTTGCAAAGAGGATACTTACTGTATTACATTAAATATATGCACATTTTTTTTTAATTTAATTCTTGTTGGGTTTATTATTAACAAATGCTGTCTTTAATCCTTTCCACATAAAATATCAATTGCAACTCAAAAGAAGTCAATTAGTCTGTCAAAATCATCTGTGTTCTGAATGAGAGAGAAAATTCATGCAAGAAAGACAATGCATATGTAGATTCTAATTACTTAAACCCAACCATTTATGTTTTGGAAGGATGCACTTAAAGTATTAAAGGCTGACCATACGTCTAATTTTACGTAGAGTATTTTTATACATATTACATTTAAACAACAATAAATACTGCTTATTTTTAAACCATTCTCTTTTTTTCACCTGCAGGTAAAATCCCCTTAATTTTATCATATTATGTAGGATAAAGTAATCTGTACAGATGTCATTTCTGAAACCCAGTAGCTCTTAGCATGCAGATTCTGTGTTTTTGAAGCCAAAAATGTGATTGTTGTTTAACTTTCTAGTAAAATCTGAACTGTAATCAGACATCGAAAAGCCCTTGGACCTCAACTTAGTTCAGTCTCATAGTCTGCAGTTCAGGCTGATCTCTAGCTAATACTGGTGATTAATTATAGTGTGTTTTACAGAGTGTTGCACATGCTGATAATATTGTGTGAAGTGGAGCTTTGTGTTTCTAAAGTAATGTTTTTCTTCTCCAGTACTTGGGGACCATAGGGAGAGAAGAGCAGTTTGTGCCCTGAGAGTAAAAACTATTAATCACAACTGAAACTTCGAGGGTTAAAAATGACTGCTTGGGCTTCTATTGTTTAATCAACAAGAAGACACAAACAGCACAAAATACCTTGTAGGACAGGTACCAACACTTGAGGTTGTGGCAAAATTTTGAGCAGCGTTGTTCTTTCCTCATCAGCCAGCTAAGATCCTGGGTGGGGAAAGCAACTCTTGTACTATGTTGGCATGTCAAATCTGAAGTGTCTATCACACCGTCATGTATCATTTTCACATACTTCCTCTTTTAACTGCTTCAGTGGAGTCCTAAGAATGTTTGTGCTAATGAAAGGAAGCTGCATGAACAAATAAAGTAATGGACATGAATATTTCAGGAGAAAACAGAAGATGATGGGGAGAACATCTGGTGATTGGAAAGCCTTGTACTGATATGGGTTGTAGGCTTGGAGATGCAACAGTCTGATTAATCCTGAATGTCATAACTTACACTAATGGTCCTCACCAAGACTAGGAGTTGTACTTTCTCAGGATACTGTGCAAAATACACTGCAAATGTTCTGCTGCAGAGTTGGTCACCAACACATGGACCTACTTCTGGGACTGCAGAGGACACACAGGTTTAAGTGTGCCTGAAGGCTAACACAGTAGTCATGTTCTTGCTCTAAAAAAAGTAAATAATGATAAGTGCAGAAAGATTTCTTGCCATATGTTTAACAAAAGTTTCCATCAGAGGTGGATTCCAGCTGCAATGCTGACTTGCTTTGGTGCGACATCAGGATGGTTATAGGGATTCATGTCCCAAATAGTCACTTTGATGCACACTACTGGGCAAGCTGTTGGTGGTAAAGGCCACTTTGAGGAGAGTGATATAGGCTGAGGAGTCAGTGGTTTGGAAAAATACTTCCCTTATCTGGGTAAATTTAAGGACCCCTATTTTGGGGGATGATAAGTAAGGAGTCTGCTCAGGTATTCAGCAGTTCTATTGTTCTTGGTCCGTGAGATCCCAGGCTGACTCTTTTTTTTTATGGACAGTTCCATCAGTTTCTCTTTCTGAGCAGTATTTTAGAATTTCTCTTTCTTCTTTTTTTCCTTGTTCTCCAAGGTCTGCTTATTAAATTATTTTGCAACTGTGATACTAAATCTTATCTTTTGACTATAGTGCACAGAAGAGGCAGATAAGACCTGAAGGGAGGGACAAACCATTTGTCTATCAGTAGACTATGAGAAGCAAGAGAAAGTGAAGAGAGGAAGATAACGTTTTTGATGAATATTTGTAGCTGAACAAGACAATGCATTTAATGGCTTTTCTATTTTCAGTATGGGAGCATACTTGTATTTCTAAAATCAAAAGATTTTTGCAAGACTCTAAATCAAATCTGAAGTAAAAAAAAAAAAATAAAAGATTTATAGTTTTGCCTCCAGCAACTTACTTTTCCCTGCTAGCCAAAAATTATCTCTTGAATTAGATATAGTCCTCAGTTAAGAAAAATGCTGGCCATCCTATAACATCAACAGTAGCCTGTGGTAGTTTGCAGGAAGAGATTTTGGAGTCTGACTGTCTACCCTATTTGTATGTTTGTATCTGAGAGAAGAAGCTTCAAAGCACTGTGCCTCGGGTACAAAGATTGTGAAAAAAGACAGCAGACATTAAAAAAAAAACCAAGCCAAAGCCGAACTTTAAAATGGGATGATAAATCAATTTTTAATGCCACTTCAGAGGTGGCTAGTGTTTTCCTGATATAATTGTGGTGATTTGCTAATTGATTTGGTTACTGAAAAGTCTAACAACTTAGTTTACACTGGAAAGTAAAGCAATTCCTAATTCAAAAGGCCACGGGTTCCATGCGGACAGTTTCCTCCAGGCAAAAAAAACTCCGTATTTCCATTCCCGTGGGCACAAAAATGCCCTGGACTGAGATGTCATCACTGGTTCATGTAAAGCATGAGCTCTGCTACTGCTGTCAGTGTTCATAGCAGATGCAAGTCCCCTCTGTGCTTAAGAGGACCCTCCTGGGGGCACAAAGTGAAATTTAATTTTTGTTTTTACTAGCAATATGCTTTTCTCATTTCTTTTTATAATTCATATTCAGGTAGAGCAAGGATTTAAAAATAAAAGTCAACATTTAGTTCTTGTTAAAAAGTGGTTGTTTAATCCAGTTTGATGTTGAGGAATTATTCAATTCCCCGCTTAAAAGTCTTTAACAAAAAAAAATGCAGATTTGTGTTTTCAAAAATCTATCTTTTCTGAAATGCAAATTAAAAAAAAAACAAAACAAAACAAACAAAACTAAACAGCTCATGTCATCAGGCTAATGGCAGAGTGTCCCATACCCCCTCTAAATCTAGTTATTATTGATCAGCTAATGCAATATTTAATTATACTCACAGGGCAGAGGGACTTCTTCACTATGCAATTCATTATCCCTTATGAATGGAAACTTCTCAATCTTGGTAGATAACCATTAAGCAAATGTTATTGATTGTTCTCCAACATCAAATAAGGATAATAAATTTCACAATTTGGGGCTTGAATGTCACATTCAAGAGAAGCCTCATAACCATCCGTTAATGAGTTTCTAATCTTTGACCCCCTTGCTAATGCCTGCTGTGGTCTCTTCTTGATCATTACAACTTCTCTGTCATCACAAAATGACTCTGCCTTGGATGATCTACATTAATACAGGCTAATTACAAGAAAATTTTAACAGCATTGAGTAACCTGTTAAAAATTGTTAAAGCTACTTATCTAAAAAAGGCATGTTTCCTTAAAGAAAATTTTAGCGGAAATTAAAGAAATGGCAAGAATAAATCGTGGCAAAATGATAAACAGGCATAAGAAACACTTCTGTGAGAATACAAAAAAGGATTTGTCCTATTACTGAACAAACTTCTTGATGGCTCACTCCAAATAAAAGTTGACCTTCTCATGAAAGACTGTGGCAAGTCACCTTCCAGAGTGCTCAAACATAACACACAATAATCAATAACAGTGTACTGGCTCCTATGTGATAACTGCCCACATATACACTTGCATCTCATGACAGCTGTGGACACTGAGTCAGCAGAGCATTCTTCATCATCCTCAAACAAGATCAAGCTCACTTGATTGTATCTGCATTTACAGTGGGCTAAGAAGCTGGCTGTGTAAAACAGCTACTGATAGTCAAAATCTGCTTTTAGTTCTCTGTGTCTCAATTCACCTGAGCCCTAAATCCAAAACTGTAATCCTGAATCCTCCTGGATTCTCAACTGGACAAGGAAGAGAAAAGTTAATGAAAGTATCATGGGTCAAGATAAGGGCAGGGAGAGATCACTCACCAATTACTACCATAGATAAAACAGACTTGACTTGGGGAAATTAGTTTAATTTATTACCAACCAAATCAAAGTAGGATAATGAGAATTAAATCCAGATCTTAGGAACACCTTCCCCTCACCCCTCCCCTCTTCTTGGGCTTAACTTTGCTCCTGATTTTCTCTACCTCCTCCCCACCAGCAGAGCAGGGGGATGGGGAACAGGGGTTGTGGTCAGTTCATTACACATTGTCTCTGCTGCTCCTTCCTCCTCAGAGGAGGACTCCTCACACTCGTCCCCTGCTCCGGCAAGGGGTCCCTCTCACAGGAGACAGTCCTTCATGGACTTCTCCAATGGGAGTCCTTCCCATAGGCTGCAGTTCTTTATCAATTACTCCAGTGTGGGTCCCTTCCATGGGGTGCAGCTCTTCAGGAACAGACTGTTTCAGTCCAGGTCCCTTCCACGGGTGGAGCCATTCAGGAACAGACAGCTCCAGTGAGGGACCCTTCCATGGGGTGCAGCCCTTCAGGAACAAACTGCTCCAGCATGGATCCCCTGCCAGGTCTCAAGTCCTGCAGCAAATCTGCTCCAGAGTGGGCTCCTCTCCCCACGGGGTCACAGGTCCTGCCAGGAGCCTGCTCCAGTGCAACCTTCCCACTGGGTCACAGCCTCCTTTGAGCATTCCCTTGCTCCAGTATGAGGTTCTCCACAGGCTGCAGGTGCATCTGCTTTAGCATGGACTTCCATGGGTTGCAGGGCACAGCTTCCTCACTGTGATCTGCACCATGGGATGCAGGAGGATCTGCTCTGGCACTTGGAACACCTCCTTCCTTCCTTCTACACTGACCCTGGGGTCTGTAGGGCTGTTTTTCTTACATATTCTCACTCCTCCCTCCAACTGAAGTTGCCATTGCACAGTTTCTTTCCTCCTTAACTGTGTTTTCCCAGAGGTGCTACCACTGTTGTTGATGGGCTTGGCATCAGCCAGCGGCAAGTCTGTCTTTGAGTCAGTGGCATTGGCTCCATTTGGAAGTGGGTGAAGCTTCTAGCAGCTTCTTCAGAACCAACCTCTGGGGCCCTCCTGGTACCAAACTTTGCCATTCAAACCCTATACACTGATGGAGACATGACTAAAAGCAGATTTTCAGAAGCTAATCTGCACCAAAGTCTTTGATTATGTCAGGTGCTTTTCAGGTGACTATAACTTACCTAGCTACATGAGGAATTTAAAATTAATGTGCTCAGCTTAAATCAAGAAAAAATAGAAAAGGAGTCAGCTATTGATCTGTAAGTCCACTTTTACACAGTAGACAATTTTTGGATGAGTAGTGGAAAGTCAAATGTTCACAGTCAAGATGCAGGCATCTTTACTCTTAGACTATCTCTACCCGTTTAATTTGCTTTACAGCAAATAGGATGTATTGTAGCTATTAGGCCAAGGAAGTCTTAGTTCAAAATAAAGCCAGATGACCTCTTGATGAAATTTGCCATTAGTTGTCTAAATAATAGAATTCCTACAATTCCACACAGCTCAAAGCAGTCCAAACTCATTCCCAAAACAGCTTTCACCAAACTGTCTTCTGCATGCTTTTATTCTGAGAATGAATAGATTTGTCTGCAGAATGGGTTCTTGGATGAATGATGGATTTTCTAGCTCAAGCACTGAATCAAGTTTCTTTAGTGAACTCGATGTGTTATGTTTTCATTAAAAGTCTGGAGCAAGTAGATTGTGTAGATTTACACCCTAATACTTTTACTGCTTGAAATCTATTTTTAAAAGCTGTCTCGGGACTCTCCTGAAGTGTTTGTGGAACTAGATCCTTGTCAGGCTTTTTTGACCATGTCATAGAAAACCATTACACTATCTGGCACAAGCAACAGATGATGCCCAGGGATTGCTCAGTGATGACAGAGCAGAACTACAGCAAGGCAGGGCTGGCAGAGGGACACTGGCTGCCATGGACACGAGGCATCAGTTGTTTACCATATGCCTGGAGATAACTCATGCCACTTCCTCTCTATCTTCAATGAAAAGTACAAAAATATAACTGTCCTTTTCCACCCATAATCCCTCCTTAATTACATCTTGCTTTGATGTCTGCTTCAGTCTGGATTTCACCCTGCACCCGTCATTATAGTATCTGAGCTCTCAGTCAATTTGTGCTTGTTGACAGCCAGCACAGCTTCACTAGGGAAATCTGCCTGACCAATATGGTGGCCTTCTATGATGGGGCTACTGAACTGATGGACAGGAGCAGAGCAGTTGATATCATCTGTCTGGACTTGTGCAAAGCATTCAACACTGTCCCACACGACATCCTTGTGTATAAATTGGAGAGGCATCAATTTGATAGGCAGACCACTCAGTGGATAAAGAACTGTCTGGATGGCCACATGCAAAGAGTTGTGCTCAATGGCTAAATGCCCAGGTGGAGACAGGTAACTAATGGTGTCCCTCAGGGATTGGTGTTGTGACTGATCTTGTTCAATGTCTTTGTTGGTGACATGGACAGTGGGATTAAGTGCGCCTTCAGCAAGTTTGCCAATGACTCTAAGCTATGTGGTTTGTTGATACGCTGGAGGGAAAGAATGCCATCCAGAGGGACCTTGACAGGCTTGTGAGGTGGGCTGATGCCATCCTGATGAAGTATATCCATGTCAAGTGCAATGTCCTACATGTGGGTCAGAGCAATCCCAGGGACAGCTACAGGTTGGGCAGAGAAGAGATTTAAATCAGCCCTGAGGAGAAGGACTTGGGGGTGCTGGTCGATGGGAGATCATGATCCGAAAACATGAGCCAGCAGTGTGTGCTCTCAGCCCAAAAAGCCAGCTGTATCCTGGGCTGCATCAAAAAGAGCATGACCAGCAGGTCGAGGGAAGTGATCCTGCCCTTCTACTCTGCTCTCGTGAGACCTCACTTGGAGTATTATGTACAGTTCTGGTGTCCTCAACATGAAAAGGACATGGAACTGTTGGAGCAAGTCCAGAGGAGGGCCACGGGGAAGATCAGGGACTGGAGCACCTCCCATATGAAGATAGGATGAGAGAGTTGGGGCTGTTCAGCCTGGAGAAGAGAAGGCTGCGT
>JASSUY010045189.1:7263-56242 GCA_032466535.1 Forpus xanthops
GTGCTGCGAGCCGTGGTGTGCCATCCCATGGCTGGATTGCCTGCTTTTACACTGATGTGCTGGGATATTTTTACGTGCATTTATAGGCTCAGCATCCCGCCGCCCTCCGAGCATCCCTGCTTTAAGCTGCCTTTTGTCCAGGCGCTGTGGCTCTGGCACGGTGATGTGCACACCACTGTGTGGACATCCTCATGCCAACCCCCCTGGGTTTTGGTACTGGGGTCTTCCTCACAGAGAGCCAACCCAAGGGGTGCAGGTTGTGGATGCTGTGCCCGATGCCGTGCACTGGACCGAAGCGCCCGTTGCTCACCTCACCCTCTACAGGGGTGCGTAGGTGAGTTTGGTGTGGGGCAAGGCGGCCCCCGTGGGGCTTTCTGGCTTCCTTTGGGACCCGGTGAGCCCGCTGGCAGCTCATGGCCCCTGTGCTGGGGGTCACGGGCTGTTGGGCTGTGCTTAGGCAGAGCTGTTTGGGTATGATCCGGTTTTGTTTGTGTGTCTATTGGAAACTTGGCGCTCTGGGTGTGGGGTGATGCGGTGGGAAGGGGCCCACGGGGGGTGGAACTGTGGCTAAAGCTGGTTTAGCTTCTGCTGGTGCAGCTTTCCTATTCCTGGGCTGCAGGAGAGCTTGAGGCTGCTGGGGTTTGGAGAAGTGAGGCCCACAGTGCTCCGATGTGGGTCCTGGTTCATCCCTCCTGTGCAGTCACAGGTCACCTGCCAGCGTGAAAGCTCATTGCCACCACATAGACCCCGAGAGCACCCAGAGCTGGACCATGGCCTTGCAAAGCCATGGAGCAACAGGGAGCTCAAGGGCTCCTGCATCCTGTTGGTGATGGGATGCCACCAGGACCTAAGGTGGAAAGGAAAGGTGGTGGGAAATGAAGGTAACGTAAGGGCTGAGCAGCTCTTTGGAGCTGCTGCTTTGCAAAGATGGTTTTGGTGCTGGTTGGGTGCTGAGCCGTGGTGGGCTCAACATCCCCCCAAAATAGGGTGCTCCTGCTCAGGGCTGCCTTGGGAACTGCATGAGCGCTCCACTGGCTTTGCTCCAGCAGCTCCATGTCCCTCTTGTGTTGTTGCCCCAGGATGCTCCCCCAGAGCGCAGGAGAAGGGGATCCATCCCCTGCATCTCATCAGCTCCGGGTCAGCCCCACTCTTCCAGCGTCTGCTGATGAAGCCAAGGTGGTGCCTTGGTCATTTGTTTCCTCTCTTTTAATTCCTTTTCCCTCATTACATCCCCAGTGCAGCTCGTCCCTCTTTGAGCCACCTTCTCCCCCTGTTCTCATGCTGAAGTCTATAATGCCGAAATTATAGCATCACCCTCATCGCCATGGCAACGCGCAGGGATGGATTTGAAAGGGAGGGGGGGAAGAGAAGGACCAGGAGCACTCCAAGGATTATGACTTCAGTGAGGGATCAGGCTGGAGGGGAATCTGGGTCATGGCTGGAGCAGGCTTTTCTTCCAGCCTGTCTTTGGTAATACCCTTACAGTGACCAGGGCAGAGCCGCTATGAGCACCCATGGGTGCTACCTGCGATGGGTCCATGTACCCCGGGCTGCATTGTGCTCCTTATGGAGCACATCGCTCCTCACCTCTGTGTACCCCCAGGAATGAGCATCCTCTGCCACCTCCATATTCCCCCCAACCAAGCCCAGGCTTTGGGAGCTGGAGTCGGAGCGCCCGTGGATCCTGCGGGAATGCCGGAGCCGCACTTTGTGCCTCATCCCCCAAAATAAACAGGACTTCTTTTTCTCTCCCGATTTTTTTCCTCTCTCCTTCTCCTTTCCCCCCCCTCTCTTTTTCCACACCCCCAGAGCCGCTGTTGCTGGTGGCAGGGAGCCCAGACTCTGTAGGAACTCAGAAATGCCGCAGATCCAAGGCCCGGCTGCCCTCTGGGTTTCGCAATCCTTTGGAAGCAGAGGGAGAGACAAGGAATAAAATGGGAGGGGATTTATTGTTGGGCTTTTTTTCCTCTTTATTAGAGATTTATCGACTTTCCCACCAGTAGGGACAGGGAGTCGGAGCCGAGCAGCCCATTTCCTACAGTGAGTTTCCAACCGTTCTCCTCTCCAGCCCTCTCTGATGGGGTGCTTGAGTTCTGGGGGGGTGAGGACCACCAGCACCTCCTATGTGGGGTAGGTTTGATGCTACTGAGAAAGAGGCTCAGGTTTTGGGGGTTGAGCTGTTAAAGCCTTTTCTTAACCCGTTTCTCAGTTGCGTGTGAGCCCTTTGGGTTGGGTTTGGTGGTGGTGATGCTGTGACGGTCGCTTGTGGCCGCAGTGCCTCCGGTTTGTCGGCTCCCCCACTGCTGTTTGGCATCTTGGGGTGCGTGGGGCATGGCTTGGTAGGTAATGGCAGCGTCCCGGCTCTGAGGTGCTGGTCCAGGGAGGGTTTTGTTTGCTGGTGTATTTTAAGCAGCTGGTACAGGCATGGAAAGGAGGCGGTTGATGCCACTGCCGCCTCCTGGCCCTGCTGATACCGCATTACCTGCAGCCAGTGCCAAACACGGGGCATGGGTCAGCCCGCTGCACCCTCACCTCATCCATTCCTCAACCAACGCAAAACTCCTCCCTCCATGGTTGTGTCTGGATGAGGTCTGGCTCCTGCAGCTCCGGTCTGCGTACCCAGGGATTAACGGGGTTAAACTGGTGGCCCAGTGAGGTGGTTCTTCTTTCACATCTGGGTTTCCCAAGGCTTGTTAAGCACCAAGGGCACGGATGGGACAGGGGCTGTGTTATGCTGCCATCAGCTTGGATGCGGGCGCGCTGCCTGTGAACAGAATTCCTACCGGATAATTATTTATACCTCCGCGTGCGTCACTGATAAACATCTGGATCCGCTCCAAGCATCCTCATTTGATTTGTTTTGTAGCCTCTCGATGGGACCATTTGTCAGATCCCCATCGCACTCAGCTGAAAGAGAAGGGGGTTGCTTTGAGGGGGTTGCCCCACTCCAATGGGATGAGCCCATCCCTGCCTGCTTACAGACCTCTGTTTGCCCAGGGTGGTGCAGCGCTTGCGGCTAGGGTGGTGAATTCCCATCTCCTGGGTACCCAGGATGGGGGGAGACGTCGCATCGCCCTTTCTCTGGAGGAGAAAGCTGCTGGTGGTTGTGATTGCAGGGAAAACAATGAGCGACCAAATCCACACACCACACCCCCCCCCCAATAAAAAGCAACCCCAGATGTGTTGCTCTCTATTTTAAACCAGCCCCGTTTGATTTGGGGGCGAACCAGACTCCTGACCTTTGGGAGCACGTGGGGCTGGCAGTCACGCCAAGCTCTTTGAGGCCGGGCTGACTTCTTGCTCTGTTTGTATAGAGCCAAGAAATGACTATTAATAACTTTCCCTGAATGAGAGTCGAGTACCTGCTTCCCTGGGGCTCCTTGGAAGGCTCCGGCTCGGGCGGATAACATCACCGCTCATTAGGAACGGGACCAGAGCATCACTGCGCGCAGCTGGGATGCAGATGGGAAGGAACTGGTGTGGGAGGGCAGAAATGAAGGGAGCCTCTGGCTCGCTTTTAAAGCGCCTCGGGCAGGGCTCGCAGGCGCCACGAGCTGGTTTTTGGTGTGTTCCTCCATCCTTTCCACAGTCCCAACCCCTCTTTGCATGGAAAAACCATGCCGAGGGGCCAGAGCCGGCAGCGAGGGCAGCTCCGTGTGGATGGGCCTATGGAAAAAGGAGTTCCAGTGCTGCCCCCAGATTAATCCCTTTAAGTTGTATTTCCCTAATCCTTCATTAGGATCTCATTGTGAGCTCGTTATCCCGGTAGGGCTTAGAGCCCTGTGTGGTGCTGGTTTGGGAAGGGGCTGTGTCATTCCCACTGGTGCTCCGCTGGGATGTGCCGGGAGTGCTGGGGTTGATGGGCTCTGCTCAGAGAGGTGTGGATGACACAAAGAGGTGTGGGTGACTTTGGTGTGGTCTGCAGGGACGTTTCGGGTTATCTTCCCCTCCATCAGTGGGTGCTTGGGGCTACTGTGATGTGACCCTGAGCTGTGCTGCTTTATACTGAGGTTGGATCTTAGGAATGTTCTCGAGGGTCCCTGCTGCAGCCCCCCAGGTGCCAAGGCTTTAGCTGGGGTTATCCGGTGAGCCTGGTGCTGGATATTCCCCTTCCCACTGCCATAGGAGCCTTAAAAAGGGCATCGGATGGACCCGGAGTGTGCGGGTGGATTCCTTCCCTTAGCGAGCGGCCGCTTTCCCGCTGGGAAGTTGGAGCTGGTGCCTTGCTGCTCCGTGCTGCTGCCTCTCCTTTGCAGCACTCAGCTTCAGCATCCTTCCCTTGGGCTGCTGAGCGCTGGCAACAGCCCTGCAGCACATGGGGGGGGTCAGGGTACCTGCAAGCCTCGGGTTTGGAAGGTGCTGGGTTCTGTGTGGAGGGTGATGGAGCGGGGCTAAGCGCGCTTTGCCTTGCAGGATCTCAGGAGATGGGCTGCAGAGTGGGTGTCAAACCCAAACCCACACTTCCCACCTGCGCAGCAAACATGGAAGCGCAATCCAAGGGGATAAGAGGGCAGCAGCCATAGCAGAGGCTCAGGCAGAGGCTTTTCTCCCCCCTTTCCAAAGGAGATAAGGGGGATGTTTCTGTTGTCCCTGGGTTTTGGGTAGGAATGTGGCTTGGAAGAGAACCTCGGTGGCTAAAAACTTGCTGGGTTCTAGTGCTTTCCTGTCCAACCTCCTCCTCGCTGGTTAACGTGGCCTCATCCATTCTCCATGCAGGGAACGGTGGGGTCGGGAGAAGGGAATGAACAGGATCCAGGCTCTAAATGCTCCTTCTCCAGAGCATTTGCTGCTGTTGAAAGTTTAATGCACATTTATTTGCCTTTGGAGTGTGGAGAGCATCTTTTTGGCCGCTGCCAGGGCACAGTGAAGGGCTTGGGGCATCGTTTGGCTCTGGGAGATGGGATCTCCATAGGGAACCTGGGGTAGAACTGAGCCATTTTGGTTCTTGCTGTGATTGTTTCTGCTCCTTGTGCCAATGCTGGAGCAGCCCTGGGTCCTGCAACCATTGTGGGGCTTCCGAGAGCATGAAGGCATTGGGGAGTATCAGGAGCTGTGATTTGCACTGCCTGTTATCCTTCCAGAAACGAGGAATGGTGATGTCCAAGAGCGTAGCGCTCTGCTCTTCTCACCCTTTCCTTTGGGATGCTCCCACCTTGGGGCCATGCTGCCCTGCTTCCCACCACTGGGAAAGGTAGAGCTTTTCCAAGCGCCTCATTCCCCTTTTCCTGTGCCTATAATTAGCCCTGGCTCCCCGCCACCATATACTGTATGATCCTGGAAAGAGGTCATGGCTTTGCTGAAATTCCTGGGAACAGAGCTGCCTTTGCAGCTGGGAAAGCGGTGCAGTTTCCAAGCAGATAAGAAATAGGGCAAACGCAACTCTTGTTTCCCTGCTGTGATTTATGGGCTCTGGGCATGGCATCCGATGGCCTCCTCCCTGCCCTGGCTCTCCGCTTCCTTGGGGGATGGATGAGTCCATGTGCATTGGCAAAGGGATGCAACCAGGTCCTGGCTGCAGTGTGCTGTTCCAGCCCTGCTCCTGGGTCTTGTTTTCCCCTTCTGCTGCATCCATCCAAGGTCTTGTCTGGGATAGGGAACAAACCCCCTTCCCAAACAAACCCCACTCTTCTGCCAGGGAAGGACAAAGCAAATGGGAGCAGAGGGAAAAGGGGGTTCTGCCTCAGAACCCTCCTGTGCAAAGGAGGGAAAACACAAAGGGAAAAAGGGAGTTCTAAAAGGGAAACGGAGCAAAATCCCCTCGTGAAGAGTTTCCCAGAGCTCTGCTGTTCTGTCCCTGTGCAGTGATTCCAAGAAGGAAGTAGGATAAGTACAACCAAAAGGGATAGGAATGGGTGCAGGGCATGGAGGCCTGGCTGGGGCTCTGCACGTGCTGCATCCTGAGCCCATCTTCCCTTTCCATTGGAGAGATTAGCTAAAGAAAATCATGGGATTAGAAAGGAAAACACTTTCTGTGTGTTGGAATTGGCTCCCAGGCCCGAGAGCTGCTTCTGCTCCATCCACAGCATCAGAACGCTGTGATTTCCACTTAGAATTGGTCAAAGAGGGAAGGTTTGGCTGGACCATCCCTGGCAGTGTTGGATGGGGCTTGGAGCACCCTGCTTTAGTGGAAGGTGACCCTGCCTATGGAGCCGGATGAGCTTTAAGGTCCCTTCATCCCAAACCAGGCTGGGATTCCAACACTTGATAAACCCCATGCTTTGTGTTTGCTGCTGTGATTGAGGGTTCCACTGGGGGCTTTTCACAGGGTGATCGGGGGATATCCATCACTTCCCATACCGGGAAGCGCTGCTTGTGCTGCCCATGGAGGTGTCATTGCCCCATGGGGGAGTGTCCTATGGGTTCGTGCTGCTCCCTTCACCCAATCGCTCCTTCTCTCTATAGGTGCCTCCAAACCCCCCTCGTGCCTTCCCCTCACAGTGGTGTATGTGGGGGGCGGTGTGGGAGTTGCTGACGACGGCACCGAATGTGCGAGTGATGCTCTGCACCTCGCTGGGGAGAAATAGCTTCATGTGGAGGGTTTGATATCTCCAGCATCAAAGAAGCGCATGTGGAGTTTGGGGAGCAGTTCCCTTCCCTGCAGGGGGCTACCAAAGGGGGTTCTGGGGCTTAAGCCTTGTTTAAGCCCATGGATGTTTGTCCTGGTGGGTGCTGGCTTTGTTGGGATGTGCTTTAGATGGAGCTGAGGAGCAGTTCCTTCCCCAGAGGATGCTCAGGCGGTGGAAGAGGCAGTGTTGGAGTCACCGGATGGGCTATTGAAAGGTGCTGGGTGCCTGAAGCATCAGCGGAGGCTCAGGACACACAGCAGGGTCTATGGCACAACCCACCATGAGATGCGAATCTCCCGTTGCCCGGTGTTTGACCACAACCCTCCTCTCCTCTGCACGAGGAGCACCTTCTTCTTGCTCGTTTGCGAGTCACCCTTTATAAACAGCCTTAAAAAAGCTCTCAGCTTCCAACCATGGGGCTGGGCTGGGATTTTCCAGCGTGTCCCCATTCCCACCATGGGGTGGAGGATGCGCAGGGTTTTGCCTGGTCCTTCCGGGTGATTCCCACCGCATCCCTCAGCATCTGCAGTGGTGCTGGCGCAGGGACTTGGGGGGCAGGCAGCAGCTCCAGGGAAGCCCTTTGCCCCCCCCTCGTGTGTCACCTCAGTGGCAGGCAGGACTGGGGACCTGCCACTGTTTGTCAGAGCAGGGAGACGGATGGGCTGCAGGGAAGGCGTTTGTTTGGTTTCCATGGGGAGAGGCTGGGTGGCTGGCTGCTGACTCAGGCGACAGCAGAGCACAAGGGTTTTGCTCTTCATGAGGATGGTTTTCTCCTCCTGGGTTCCTGGGCTCAGGAAGGGGGCAAGGGCTGCATCAGCCTGGGACAACCCCCTTGGGCTCCTTGGTATCCCATGGGGATGCCATTCCTGAAGAGGGGAGCTGGGACCTCCGTGCCGGGTGATGGGGACTCATCAGGGAGTACAGTGATAGAACGCGGGGTGATGGGTTCAGACTGAACCAGGGGAAGTTCAGGTTGGAGATAAGGCAGAGGCTCTTTACTGTGAGGGTGCTGAGCGCTGGCACAGGGTGCCCAGAGCAGCTGTGGCTGCCCCATCCCTGGTGGTGCTCAAGGCCAGATTGGACATGGGGGCTTGGAGCACCCATCTCTAGTGGAAGGTGTCGCTACCTATGGCAGGGATTGGAACCCACCCAAACCATTCTATGAGTCTATGGCAACTCCCGGTCCCCCCTCCATCCCCTGTGCATGGCTCTGCTGAGCCCCGTGCTGGTCCCCAGCCCTTCCATCTCCCCCACCTGCGTCCATACATCTGGAGGTTTCAGTTCTGCATCTCCACTCAAGGGGGAACTCAGTGGTGAGAGCGAAACTCAGTGGCTCCAACGGTTGCACTCCCCCCCCCCCCAGCACCCCCTTGGTGTCCCCCAGGTCCTGGCAGGGCTGTTGGCCAATGTCACAACCCCTCCATGGTGACTGTGAGCATCCCTGGGGACAGAGCGCCCACGGGATGGATTTGGGCAGGAAACCCATGCTGGGACCCTCTATAGGGGCAAAACCTCTGCAAGGTGAGGAGGACCCCCCCGCATTGTTCCCAGCCTGCCTTGAGCTGGGGCCACCTTCACCCCATCCCTGTGCAGGCTTCAGAGGAGCATCAGTGATGGTGGCTGCACCTTCTGCATGGTGAGGATGTGTCCTTGGCATGGCTGGCTTGTGCCATCGCTCCCATGCCATTGCTCATCCCAGCATCTCCAGCTGAGCATCTGGTGCTGCTGGAGGTGGATTTCTCCCTCCTGGCTCCCATCCCTGTGGTGTGACTCTGCAGGATCCGGCACGATGGACAGTTGGGAGCTGTGGTTTCTTGATCCATTTAAGCAGCAGCATTGCCCTGCTCTGTGCTCCTGCCTGCAGTGAGATCTCTCCCAGTTTGTCCCTTCCCATCTCTTGGTGGCAAGCCAGAGGAAACCCACATGGAAAAGACTAATCAGGCCTAATTAAGCCCTGGGGGTGTTCCCAGTGGCTGGGGCAAACTGAGGGCTGAGTTGTGGCTGAGATGCTTCAGTTTCAGGGGCTGGAGAAAAGGAGAATGTCCTTTTGGGGCTTGGGTTTTGGCTCACGCTGGAGCTGGTCCATGCTGGGACCCTCTGAGCTCCACATGGCCCAGCTCCCGGTCCTGGGGTCCCTCTCTTGGGGGGGGGGGGGGCCCCCGGAATTCCAGTACAGAAGCTGTGGAGCAGGTCAGGAGCCGGTGGGGGGGGAGTTTGGGTTTGGCATCCAAATGTTTGCGGCCCTGAGCCCGTTGCTAAAGGAAGCACAAAGAAAGGGGAAGGAGAGATTGCGGTTGGCTGCTTCCCCTCCGCAATCTGCGCCTCCCTCTTGACCCCTTCAGCCCAGAGGAGCTCCATCCATCTCCCCTTGGCTTTGGGATGTCTCCATGGCTCTGTGGGGTATCCCATGGGACACCAGCACCGAGCTGGGAGCTCAGTGCAGGGATTTAGTGGCCTCCATCCTTCTGTGTGCTGCGAGGATGGGGTTTGCCTCAGACCCTTCCTCTAATGGCTCAAGGGGTTTATTTATTTGAGGGCATTACTTATATATATATATATATGATGTGGTCAGGGGTGTGTGTTTATGTATATGAGGTTTATATATTTGGGGGAGGTGTATATATATATGTGGGTATATATATATTTAGGGATTTATATGTATATGTGTGTATATATCTGTATAAATACATATATGGCAGTCGTTGAGGGCTGGCCTTGTCCAGCCTGGAGAAGAGAAGGCTCTTTAAGGGGAGCCCAGTCTGTGATTCTATGTATTTGGGGCTATTAAATGTACCGAGCATCAGCCGAGCAGGTACCCGAGCATCCTGGGTGGTCACCTGGAGCCATCCCTTCCCATCCTCTGGGATCCTTCCGGGCAGATTGGAGCATCTCCCTGCTGGGTTGCACCAGCCTAACCCTCAGTTAAAGCCCTGGGGTTTCTCCGAGGTGCCCCCATGCTGGGGGAGGCTTTCCTGCTGTTCTTGGGGTGGATCTCCCTCCAAGACCTTTTCCTTTGTTGCTCAGCGAAACCAAAGCTTTGGTTGTCAAACAGGAACTGGTTTCCTGCCTGCTCAGCGTTTCTGCCCCAGAGCTGGACAGGAAGCTTGTCTGCTCTTCCCCCCTTTTCCTCCCCTCCGTTTCTTCCCTTAGAAAGGGGAATTCACTCTCCTTTGCTGCCTCCATCCCTCTGCTCCATGGTTTTCCCCACCTCGGCTCATAAAGGAGCATCATGAACCATGATCCTTTCCCCTCTTCCTCAGCAGCATTTCTCCCTTTCAGACCTTTCAGGTTGCTTGCTTGGAGCAACCTGCTCCAGTGGAAGCTGGCCCTGCCCATGGCAGGGGCTTGGAGCTGAATGAGCTTTATGGTCCCTTCCAACCCAAACCATTCCCTGATTCCATGGTTCCAACTCCATGTGCACATGGAGGTCATGTGTGCCCTGGTGCATCCCAGTGGATGGCATCTCAGGAGCCTGTCAAGGCACCCTTTGCACTGAACGATGGCATCTGTGGCATGGGTGCCAATCTCATGCAGGCATCTGCAGGACCTCGGGTACACAGCACTGGGTTTGATGCTCTTGGCAAGACAGAAAGCGCCTGGGTTGGAGTGTCCTCTCCGTGTGCAGTCCCCTCCAGGGCTTTGTTCAGGCTGGATTGGGTCACATCAGGAAGTGAGCTGGCCGTGGGAGGGGAGGGGGCTGGTTCCCTGCTTGGAGCAGAGGATGAGGGGGATGAGCACAATGCCTTGCTCTGTTGCGGTACTGGGGGTGAGGTTGTGGCACATTCCCAGAGCCAGGTCCTGGCCCTGGTGCCTCAGTTTCCCTTCTGTTCAGCGGGACAAAGGGGGAGCAAACTCCTTTCCCCCCTTTGCTTTTGCGCTCCCAAAGGTTTCCATATCCCATCCCCACCTCCGGGCCCTGGGATGCTCTCTTTGTTTCACAGCATTGGGGCTCCTGGATCCTTGCAGCTCCTTGTGGTGATGCTCAGGATCAGTACAGTGCAGGAGGGGTTCTCCTCACTCAGGGGGGGCCTGGGACCCCCTCAGTGTCCCCTGTGGAGCATGGGGAGCCCTGTCCTTGCTTCCGGCCCCTCACATGGATGTCTGCTTCCTTTGCAGTGTGATTGAGGAGCGGTGGCCGCAGCTCATCCTCGGGCAGGAGCAGAAGATGCAGGAGGCTGTGTAGCAGGTAGGAAGGGAAATTCCAACCTCCTGGAGTTCCTTCCCCTTGGGTTCACTTGCCAGGGGCCACACAGCCCGGGTTGGGGGCGAGGAGTGGAGGCCAAACCACTCTTCCCTTGTTCCTTGTTGGGAGGGGGTCCCTTATCCCCGTTTTCTCCCTTCTCCACCTTCTTTGTTTATTGCTGTTCCAGTAAGTGTTGGCATCTCCCTTGTCTGCAGTGAGGTTGTGGTAGAGACAACAGCATGGACCCGATTTATGAGGGCTCTGCGGTTGATGGGATGCATCTTCTGTACCTGATACTGAAATCAATACAAGGACATAACGTGGGCCCAGCTCCTGAAGGGGGGGGCTCTGTCACCACTGCTTAAGGACCTTGAGATGGTTTTTTGGTGCTGGAGAAGGGGCAGGTGGTTTATTTGGAGGCTCAGTGCTGAGTGATGGGGAGAGCACCAAGGGCTTCATCCTGCCCTCACGATGATAGAAACCAAGAGCAGCTCCTCAGGCTTGTGTCAGGGTAGAGACGGTGGAAGGGCACTGCTGTATCTCTGTGCCAGGACTGTGGAGTGATGGAGGAAAGCGGGACTGGATCTGTCCTGCTGGGAATGGAGGATCTGCACAGCTCCTGAGTGCCATGGGCCTGGTGCAGCAGGATGCTGGCAGGATCTCTGTGAGTGGATGAGGGGGAAATGGTCCATGGCAGCGGGGTGGAGCTGGCTGAGCTTTAAGATCCCTTCCAACCCAAACCCCTCTGTGATGAACTGTGTTCTCCCCCAGACGCCCTGCTTGCTGCTGGAGGCAGACGCTCTGCTCCACCAGCTCCATTCTGACCAGCTCCAGCGGCTCCTTCGTTCCTGGGCTCCTGTTTTTTTGGGTTGGCAGCATCCTCCCACAGAGCCCTGTGCTGCCGCTGGTGCCAGCGCAGAGTTCTGAGCAGGGGAGGAGCGCTTTAAGTCATTTCTCAGCTGCATCACTGCTCGCTCCAAGGAGCAGCGACTTGTGCAGCTCAGGGAGACCAAAAGCCTCTCTGGGGGCTGCTCTGAAGCTCATCCCCTTCTCTCTGCGAGCGACAGGAGCTGAGCAATTAGAAGAGCACTATCGACCCAGGCTGGGAAGCATGCTGACCAGCACCGGGTGCTTTCATCCCAAGGCGGCCGCATCCTTGCGTCCTGCGACGTGCAGCATCGCTGCCCACGATCAATAGGCGTTTTGTCTTCCTGAGGCCAGCCCCGTTTGAGGTGCACCAGGAAAACATCTCGCAGCCCAAACCCATCTCCCAGGGCCCGTGACCTTAATTGAATCGCCTCTTTCATGTCCTGAAGACGGGTGCATCATCTCGCTGCAGCCATGCTTGGGAAAGCACGTGGTCCTTCGAACCGCAGGCAGGAGCTGCAGGGCTCTGCCGACCTCCTTGTCTCTCCATGGCATTTCACAGCCCAAGGTTGTTTTGGGAAAGGCCTTTGGGTTGGTGGATCTGCTCTTCTGCCCTCTAAGGTGTTGTGTTCTCTTGAGGTTTAATGCTAGGGGAGACCTGAGTTTGAAGCTCCAGGCGTGAACTTGGTACCGAGGTGTTTGCATCCAGTAGGATCCTCCCTATCTCTGGAGAGAGCTTGTAAAAGCCAACCAATGGGCTCACCACGAATCCCACTTCTTGTCTCTTTCCGGCTTCAGGAGAGGTGGGATCCTGGTTTCCTGTCCCCAGTGCTGCCGGACATCACCATTTAGCTCCCTATAGAGCCACGTGGCCGCTTGTGGTCCCAGCTCCTCTCTGCTTGTCTGAGCTCACCCACTCTTTGCCCACCGGTGGGGTGGTGGTGGGGAAATGCCTTCAAAGCCCTTTTCCCTCGGGGGAAAAGCCCGCTTGGTCAGGAATGCATGTGCAGAAATGTCATCTGCCCACAGTGCCCCAGCAGCCGGGTTCATCCTCCTTCCTGCGGGTCCATCCCCATCCCACCTCGGCGCTGGGCTTTGGGGCGATGGAGGAAGTGAGCGCGGGGCTGCTGCTTTCAGGCTGTTTGCTGTGCTTCTGGGTGCTCACTTCCCCACCTCCTCCGACCCTTCAGGCACCCAAACCCAGGGGCTTTGGGGGGATCCCATCCTCGTGCTTCCTCCCGGGAGGACGCAGCCTCCCTGGCTCCTGGAAGTGCCTCTCACTCTTTCCACTGGAGAGTTAAAATTAGCAACTTCTTTTTTTAAAGCAGGCGTCGCTTCCAAGCTCGCCAGCCCCAAACCGCCTTTCCTTTAATTCCTTCCCCCCCTTTTCCCTCCCCGTGCCCGCTTTTCCCTGGATTTTAGGGGCATTTCGGTGCTGTGATTGCGGGCGCTTTTCTCCCCCCTCTTTTTTATTTATCGATTTCCCCTCCTCCTTCCTCCTCCTCCTCCTCCTCTTTTCGTTCCTTCCTTATTGAAACACGGGTGACGCTGCAGGCTCGGGGCTGACTTTGGAGCCAAAGCAACAGCCCCGGCACACCCCTAACCTGATCGCCTTACAGCGCCGAATATAGAGCCCTTATCTATGGTCAGCCTCCACCACAGCCACCGCTGCTCTGCTGGGGGGGGGTGCTTGCCCCAGACCCCCCCTTTGCTCCTGACACAGCTCTTCAATGTGAGTCTGCCTCTATATTGTGTTCTTTCCCCCCTTCTCCTTTGTGTTCGTGGTAAAGCACAAAAGTGCCCTTAAATCAGGACCCGCTGCTTTTGATCCAGGGCTGTGTGAGCGGGGGGGGGGGGGGTGTTAAAATCCTGTTTTGGGAGGTTGAGCTGCATGGAGAGGGGGAAACTGAGGCAGGGAGGGAGGATGGGGAGTGGATGAGCTGAGATTCCCTCCTATTGGAATATAGATGGGGGAGCAGCAGGCAGATGGAGGCTGGGGATGAATCCAGCCCCGTTGGAGAAGCTTAAATCCATGGTCCCCCATGGTAGGGATGATGCTGGGGCCCAACACGGGTGCCATGGCCTGGATCTGTGACAGCAGACAGGAAAGCAGGGAGCAGGCACCGTGTTTACTCCATCCTCATGCTGGGGAGGTGGTTCGTTGTGGGTCGTCTTGAGGTTGGTGTTGGGGGGTTTCCCACCTTCTGTTAACTGTCTCCCTGCTCTGGAGTCCAGCCTGGCCAGAGGAGGGGAGGATGTGGTGGTGGGGCTGCGCTGGGCTCATCCCAGGAGCTGTTTCCATCTTTATCATACAGTTATGGAATGGGTTTGGATTGAAGGGACCTTAAAGCTCACCCGGCACCAGCCCCTGCCATGGGCAGGGACACCTTCCGCTGGAGCAGCTTGTTCCAGCCTGGCCTTGAACACTGCCACGGATGGGACAGCCACAGCTTCTCCATTCAACCCATTCCAGTGTCCCATCACCTCCATGGGGAAGAGCTTCTGCCTAAGGGCTCATCTCCATCTCCCCTCGGGCAGTTAAAGCCATTCCCCTTGTCCTATCCCTCCATCCCTTGTCCAAAGCCCCTCTCCAGGTTTCCTGCAGCCCCTTCAGGCACGGGAGCTGCTCTAAGGTCTCCCCTTCAGGAACCTTCTCCTCTCTGGGCTGCCCCAGCACAGCTCTCTCAGCCTGGCCCCAGAGCAGAGCTGCTCCAACCCTCTCTCCAACAGCTCCACATCCCCCTTGTGCTGTCCCAGAGATGGATGTAGGATGAGGGGGGGAGGTCTCAAAGCACAGAGGAGGGGTCTGGAGGAGTCGGTTGTTCATTGCTAATGGGAACCATCCCCAATGGGTCTGTCTGGAGCTGCCAGCGATGGCCATTGGCTTGGCTTGATGTCGGTGGCAAGGGCAGAGCAGGATCAGTGTCCCTGGGTCTGGAGTGGTTCCTGTGAGTGAGCAGCAACAGCTGAGCACCAGCTGTCTCTCTGCATTTCAGCCGGGGCTGGATCCTCACCCACCTGCCTTGTGATGCAGGGACATGGGAGAGGAGCTGTCCCTGTCCATGGGCATGCACACTGCTGCCGAGCCAGGGCAGTGGAGCCTTGCTTTCTGCCTGCAAGTCATGGCGCTGCTCTGGTCCCAGATGGGTAATGCTGCTTGTGGACTTGAAAGCATCCAGCTCTTTGATGGCTGCGTGCTCCAAGGTGAGCCCGTGGCTATGGACCAAAGTCGGTTTTGGGGTGGCAGTGGTGGGAGCGTGGACTGCTGGATGGGCAGGTCCAGCCCTGAGAGAGAGAGGGCCAGGACATTGATTTTGGGGGGTTTATTTCCCTTTTGGAAGTGCCAAGGGTTGGGCAGAGCTGGGATGGTTGAGTATGAGCATTGGGGTGGAGGAAGGAGCCTGGTCCTGGTGATGCTGGCCAGATCTGTCCCATCCATCTCTCCACAGGACTCTGGTGTCACCCTCTCAGTACTTAGCATTGTCACAGCAGTGGCAAATTAAGTTCATTTGCATGCTCATGAGCTTGAGTTTGCTTCAGTTCATATCCTTCTCATGGTCAAGAGGAGCTGGTGACTCCCATCCCCTTCCCAATGCTGGGGAGCTCATGGCTTCACCAGCTCCTCGGTACATGTGCTGGTCCCTGCAGACCCTGAGGATGCCACTGCTCGCTGCCTGGGATCTTAGGGGAGAAACCCCGACCTGAGGGTGGGATGGGGCAATGCAGGAGCCTTCACATCTTTAGACCTGCTGGATGTGAGGGCTGCTGTGGGCATGGATGTGGTTTAGCTGTGAGAAGATGCAAATGAGACCAGCAGCCCCATGACTTTGGGCATTGCTGCTCTTACTCACCAGAGCTCGGGGGTGGAGGAAGAACAAGAAGTGGTTTGGGGAGGCAAGTCTGAAAGATCTTGGTGGCCCTTGGGGAAGGGCTGAGCCTTTGGGAAGGTGCTCGAGGGCTGGGGATGGAGCGTGGTACCCTTGGTGAAGGGAAGGTGGGTGCAGGATGCCCTGTGCTGGCCGTGGAGGGTACATCCCCAATCCCCACGGACACGGGAGGGAGAAGGACAGTTCCACTCTCTGCCGTGTCCCGTGGGGCTGCCGTGGGTTTCCATCACTCTCACGGATGGTCCAGAGCAGCAATTGGGTCTCATGGAGTTTCCCCCGGGTAAAAGCCACCACGGGAAGAGCTGTCCTCTGGGCTACCATGGGGAATCCCATCCCCTTGCAAGGAGAGCCCCTAAATTCCCTGCCAGGACGGTTTCCTCCTCCTCACACCACTGAGGACCCCGTTCCTGTGTCCCAGCGCTGGGATCCCACCTCTGATGCAGGAGCTGAAGGCGGCAGTTACCCCTCTTGGTGCGTTGTGTTTTGGGGTAGGAACCGGTGGCTCCGTGTGCTCCTCCATCCCTCCTTTGCCTCCCTGTGGCCACAGCACTGTCTCCACTGTGGGTCTGATTTAAGATCTCTTCCAACCCTCACCCATTCCCTGCTCCTGCTCCCTAACAGCATGGGGACAGCGTTGCCATCCTCCTGATTGCTGAGCGCTGGATCCGAGCACGGATTCAGCTCCCTCCTTCTCGCTCCGTTCTTTTTTAATGAGTCAACCCCTCATCTGTCACATTAAACCTCCTCATTACCAGGTATCTAAATCCTGCTCTGACAATAGTGACAGGGGAAGCTGCGATCTCATTGCCACGGCGCGGGGCCTAGGGGAGCTGGCAGCTGGTTATTTCATGCCCTGCAGGGAGCCGTGGGGTGGGTGATGGAGCTGGATAATGGGCTCTCACTTCCCTTCATTTAGAAAACCCTACTTAGCACAGAGGGGAAAATTACCCCCCGGCCTCCAGCTCTGGAGCTGCTGCTGGATAAGGACAGGAGGAATGGGGAATGGCCCCGTGTGGTCCAGCTGCTCCTCCCTGGAGATGATGGGTGGAGGTGGCACAGCGCTGCTCCACGCAAGAGGTTGGGCCCAAGGAAAAGGGATGCTGTCCCCTGGGCTTTTCCTCCTGGAAGCTGTGTCCTTGCCTTGGCATGGGGTGATGATGATTCCCTGGTGGCCTTGCCCAGGCTTCCTTCTTCCAGGGACACCTTCCACTGGAGCAGGATGCTCCAAGCCCCATCCAACCTGGGCCTTGAGCACTGCCAGGGATGGGGCAGCCACAGCATCTCTGGGTACCCCCAGTTTAATAATTGCCTCCAAATCCTTCCTGTCTCCGTGCCCTTGCACGGGCAAATGCCAGCTCTCCGGCATCACTATGGGATGTACCTCGCTCCCTCCCCAGGCTCTGCCGGTCTTGGCACGGTGCGTGGTTTTGTTACAGCTCAGCAGAGCTGGTTGGCATCTGCTTTTCTCCAGAGAGCTTCCTGAATCTGGGTCAGGAATATGTGTGTCTCGTTCCTGTTCCTCTGGGATATGACTGAATCCAGCTTCGCTCCTGCACTCTCAAGGTTTGTACCTGCAGCCGCTGGGATGGATCCTGCGCGGGCAGAAGGACCTGAGCCACTGGGTTTGCTGTCGGTCCTGGGGAAGTGGGGCACCGGGCATGCAGGGGGGATCGGGGCTTTGGTGCTGGGTTTGTGCCTACTATGGATGAGCAGGATTCGGCCCCGGGGAGGCTCCAGATGCGTTTGGGAGTGGGAGCTGTGCTCCGGAGCTGTGCTCCGGCCGCCTTCCTCTTCCCCTCCCCCTGCCTGCATCTGGAAGCTCGACACAGGAACCCAGATAGCATCATCCTGAAACCAGAATAGAAGCTTTGGAGGAGACTTTAGCATGTTGGTGTGGTTTTGATCTTGGTTTGGAGATAAAGAGGTGCTAAACAATGCTAAGCTGGCGAGTTGGAGTCCTTCATGGCTGTGCTTGCTGCCTGCTGCGGTGCCAAGGACATCCCTGTATGGGCACAGATCCCCTTTGCTGCATCCCTGCTTGGTGCTGGGGCTGTCCCCATCCCGCAGCAAAGCCAGCTTGGGTCAGTGGTGATGGCAAGAAGCATGCCTGTGGCTTTACAGGCTAATGAGGACAGTGAAGGCCAAGGGGAATGGCTTTAACCTGCCAGAGGGGAGATGGAGATGAGCTCTTAGGCAGAAGCTCTTCCCTGGGAGGGTGCTGAGGGACGGGAATGGGTTGAAGGGAGAAGGATTGGGTGCTCCATCCCTGCAGTGTTCAGGGCCAGGTTGGACATGGGCTTGGAGCAAGGTGCTCCAGTGGAAGGTGTCCCTGCCCGTGACAGCGGTTGGAACTGGAAGGGCTTTAAGATCCCTTCAACCCAAACCAGGCTGTGCCTCTATGATTCTATGATAACAGCATCCTTAACATGGATGCAGACTCGGGGTTTTAGGCAGCGTGGCTCTTCCCCCCCTCTGCAGAGCAGGAGGCAGACGGTCCTGCAGATCCAGAAACCACCAAGAAGGAAACTCAAAGTCCTTGGTGTCAGCAGAGAGGATATGTTAAGAAAACAACCACTAAGTCACAAAAGGCAGGCCTGGCCGTCAGTGGGAAAGGAAACAGGAAGGCAAGAGCTGAACTTAAACAGTCGAGTTCAAGAGGTGACTCAAGCTAAATCCATCTCCTTAAGGGATGGAAGCCCAGCCCTGTCTGCAGGCAGGGCTGTGTTGGGCTGTGCTGGGGCAGGACCTGGGCAGCCTCAAGCTGAGCTTTGGAGCCCTCGGTTGTGCTTTGCTGCTTTGTTTGCAGTGATTCCTAAAGCTCTCCTGCAGCGGAAGGAGGAGTCCGAGCATCACATGGGTGCTGCCAGGATGCTGCTTGTGCCCCATTGCCCCTCCACTCAACCCCTTTCCATAGGCAGAGCTGCAAGTGAGCAGTGGGGAGTACCGCACCAGAGCGTGGGGCTGCTGTCCCCACTGCTGAAGCAGCGCTATCACCTCCAGAGCATCATCGGTCCCTCCCTTGGCTTGGCTGGGTCCCCCAGCACGGAGGGTGTAAACCACTTCCCATGGCAGACTCAGCTCACAGGCTGCTTTGCAACACAGCAACGTTGCCCCAGTGTGGGCTCTCTCCTGCCATGGGGAGAGAGATGGGACAAACCCTGCGCTCAGTGGTTGTGTGCTGAACTCTCTTGCAATGGTCCTCCTCACCTAGAGGTGCTCCAAGATGGGGAAGGTGTCCATGGAGCATGTTACTGTGGGTGTTTCTGTGCGTGGATAAGTGCTGAGCCCCCCCACCAAGTGGTGATCCCACTGGGTTGGGTTGGGTGAATTGGTCCTGTTGGCTGCCAGGGGAAGGATGCTTGGACCCATTATGCTGAACCTGCCCCTTGGTTTGGTGAAGCCAAATAAGGATAACCCCATCTTCCTGCAACTCCTGGGTAAAGGATGGGTTTGTCCTGCAGGAATTGCCTCTGGTGCCCAGGCAGAACAGGCGGCTGTAGCTGTCATCTGCTTTTATCCCTTTGATTCTGGACTTTCTGTGCCGTTATCAGACATCCTCCCTTCATCTCCTCTGCGAGATGAGCCACGTTGGTCCTTTCAGCATCTTCACAGGAGAGAGGTTTGCTTCTTTTCCCTTTTCCTTCCTTTTTTCCCCAGCCTCCGACTGTCCTTTGAGCTGCTTTTGCAGGTTTCCCTGTGGCCAAGGGCATCCCTGTGGCGCTGGCCTGCTTTGGGGGATGGAGATGGAGAAAACACCCCTTGAACCGGTGCTGGGATGACCCTATCCACGTTATGGCATCGCTTTGGCTCTCCTATGTATTACAGCACAGGACTGGGAAGCAGCAGGGGCAGATGCTGGGAAAATCAAGGCTGTGCAGAGCTGGAAAGGAAAATGCAGTTTTGGAAAGGATGCGTTTATTTGCCTTGATTTATCTTCCTAAGGCTTTTGGCTTCGGCGTTTTGATCTTCCCCTCTCAGCTGCGCAGCCGAGGTTTGGTTTATTTAAGCTGACATCGTGCTGGGAGCACGCAAGGCTTTGCAAGGTGGAGGTTTAAGGAAGGGCGGCTTAATATCCTCACCTCCAAGAGGAGCGGCCGTGGCGGGGCTGACTTTAGTGTGGAGGCAGCTAAAAAGGGATGCGATCAAAGTGCATCAAAATAGCGATTGGCTGTAGAAAAGTGGCTCTGAGAAGTCCGAGTGGCTTTAAGCACACAGGGAGAAGTATGGGGCTGTTGAGAAGCGATGGGAAAGGGGTGGTGCATGGAGCTCTGCTGCTTCCAGTGCTAAGGGGAAAGCGTTCAGAAACAGGGAAAAGAGCTGGGAAATGTGTGCAGTGGCTAAAAGAATCCTGAAACAAAGACTTGGAAGAGAGAACATCTCTCATGCCCCCCTCCCAACTCCTGGAGCCGTGGATGCAGCACCCCAAAAGTCCTTGTTTTGTGCAAGCATCTCCCAGCTGAGATTCCTCTTTGCTTTCTCTTCCTTCCCCCAGTGCAAAGCACCAGCTCTGCTCCCTCACCCGTCGCTCCAATTGAAAGCAATTTACTTGGAGCCGGGTCTGAATTACTCAGCACAGAGTTAACCAGCACCTGCTCAGAGTTAATTAGCGAGTGTGTTAATTGCTGCCATAGTCATAGGCGTGTGAGCCGAGGGGGGGTGGAGGGCAGAGGGAGGGATGCGGATGCTCATGGGCTGCCTCCATCCTGGTGCTTCCCTGGGGCAATGCTGAATGTCACAGACTGGGGTGGGATGAAGGGACCTTAAAGCTCCTCCAGTTCCAACCGCTGCTATGGGCAGGGACACCTTCCACTGGAGCAGCTTGCTCCAAGCCTCTGTGTCCAACCTGGCCTTGAGCAGTTCCAGGAATGGGGCAGCCACAGCTTCAACCCATTCCAGTTCCTCAGCACTCTCCCAGGGAAGAGCTTCTGCCTAAGAGCTCATCTCCATCTCCCCTCTGGTGGGACAAAGCCATTCCCCATGTGCTGTCCATACAGACCTTTGTCAAAAGCCCCTGTGCTGTGGTGGTGGAGCAGCTGAGATGCTCGGTGGTTGCATGGAGATGGTCACCATGGAGACGGGTACCAGTGGGTATAGTGGCATCATGACGTGGAGGCTGTGGGTGCCTGGGTTGGCCCTGGTCCGGTCTTGTGATGTTTGAGCCATCCCAAGCATGGTTCAGGACAGCATTGAGTCACATTTTGGCCAAGCCAGTCTGCTTTACAGGACTGCAGAGATTCTCTAGTGTCTTGTAGTGTCACCCAGGTCCTGCATGTGGGAATGGGCAATTCCAAACACAAACACAGCCTGGGTGGAGAATGGATGGAGCCCTGAGGAGAAGGACATAGGGGTATTGGTTGATGAGAAACTCCCCATGACCCATCCTAGAGCCCCCCTGTGTGCTGTGCTGCACCCCCAGAGCATGAGCAATAGGTTGAGGGAGGGTGCTGTGCTCTGGGGGCTTGACAATACTTACCTTTAGGTGCTTAAATTGCACCTGATCACGGAGAAGGTTCCTGGGTCATCCCAATGATTTGCTGTGGTAGTGAAGCAGTGTGCTGGTGGAGGAGAGGCAGATCTGGAGGCCTGGTGCTTGGTGTAGAGCGACTTCTGGGCAGGATCCAAGTACACAGTGGCAGTGCATGGGTGGGGGACAAGAGGTTCTCCAGGTTTCTTGGGCTCACAGATGCTGATCAGAAACTCAAGGCCGTGGTGGGACCTTCTGAAAGAGCCACCTGGGCAGGAAACGTGAGCATGCCTGCCTTGAAAAACATAGTGTGGGGAGAAAACCATCCCCAAAGCACAGAAACCCTCCCCAGAACTCCAGCACCAGGAGCACGAAGGGAAAAAGAGGGAGTTTGAAATCCCAGCTGTGCTTTTCCACATCCCTGCTTTCCATCCCATCCATGGACTGCACTCACTGTGCGTGTTTTCCTGCCTGTGAAGGGGAGAGGGATGAAGAGCATCAAGGGGCAGCTCCTTTTCTCCCCACGGTGTCAAGCCAAGTGTTGCTACGTCCCCTTTTTCCTGCGGGGGACTTTATCCAGCAGCATGACCAAACCCAGGCAGCAGGATGAGGACCCAGGAGTTGGGATGCAAGAGCAGCATGAGGAATGTGGTCTGGTGGTTGAGAAAGGTGATTTGTATCAAAGCACCGGGGTTTATTTGAGGCACGGAGGGGAATGCGCTTTCAATGCCACCACTCCCACATAAGAAGCACCAGGTTGTGTGGGATTTTCTCCTCATTCCATCTCTTCCCTAACTCTTTTGGCCACGAGAGCATCCTGTGAAGGAGCCCCACGACCGAATTGTGTTAAAATCTGTTTCCTTTCACTCAGTTTGAATTTACTGCCTGTTGTTCTCCAGTGTTTATTGTTGCTTCTGGAGAGTTCCTCTCTGGTTTGGACAGTAAATCCACCGTCTTTTCCGAGGGTTTCTCTGTCCAAGAGCTGCAGCACAAGGAAAGAATTAGCATCTTGCCTTGGTCTGGATGTGGAGCTGGTGCTGCTTCCCACTGCTGCTAGTGGTTTTGAAGACGGTGAAGGTGAATATTCTGCAGCCAGTTTAAAGTGGCAACTCCAAGGGGAAAAGCTGCAAAGCAGAAGGGACAGAAAGTTCCTCCTCTGCCAAGTCTTCTCCATGCGGGTGAAAGCCTCACCTCACCTTACCTCCTCCTCTCTCCCACGTGGGCTCGTGGTGGTAATGCCAAGTGGACAGCCGGGATGGATGAAACCAAAATCCTTGTTTTCCTTTGGGCTCTTCCTGTGTCATCGACCTTTGAGGGATGCTCTTGGGGCAGCCCAGTGCCTTCATCCCCTGCTCACTGGTGCCAGGCTCAGCATTGATGCTCTGGGACCAGTGATGCTCTGGAACCAACAGTACTCTGGGACCAATGATGCTCTAGGACCAATGATGGTCTAGAACCGATGATGCTCTAGGACCAGTGATGCTCTAGGACCAGCAATACTCTGGGACCAATGATGCTCTTGGACCAATGATGCTTTAGGACTGGTGATGCTCTGGGACCAGTGATGCTCTAGGACCAGCAATACTCTGGGACCAATGATGCTCTAGGATTTTCTGCCCTTTTTCTCTCAGGTTCTTCCTGGGCTCCCCATTGTTCATCTTCCCTAGAAGGCAAATTATGGATGTCAGGAGGACAGAAGTCTCCCATTTGCCTCTTGGCTGCCTGAACCAGCACTGAAACCATAGAACATGATGCCTGATGAATAATATCCCCCCAAAAAAGGGCAGAAAATAAGATTAACTGACTTAGGCCACTCAGTGAACCCCCAAAACATAAGTGTGGCAGTGAGACCATCAAGCCTTGTTTGTTGTCACAGTATGGTCCAATGTGAGGAGGTGAAGGATGGGGTCAAGGATGGGGGCCTTCAGTGAGGTCCAGAGAGGCTCCATGCTCTGGGGTGGGAGAGGAGCAGGAGGAGCTGGGATGCTGATGCTGTGGGTGAATTTGGGATGATGGGAAGAGGAGAAAAAGCCTTTTTTCCCCATGCTTTTGGTAACGACAGAGGGCTGGGGGCTGCCAAGTGGAGGCAGATAGGAGCTATTTTGGGACTGGCTTTTGCCTCTGCCTGTGTCTTGGCATGGGACACCCTCGCCTTAAATGCAGTGTTATCACTGCCCTTATCCGGCCACTTGGAGAGAGAACCAGGAGGAAAACATCCCTATGGAAGTATGAACTGGTGGGTTTCCCTTTTATCCCTTTTGTGTCAAGGGATGCGAGTGCTGGGGAATGCTGAGCCCTTTATCCAGTGTGGAAGCATGGAGTAAGAATCGTGCCCGTAAGAAGTAGGTTTTTGTGCCTGATTTTATATATATATATATATAAGGTAATCAAATAAAGACTTCTAAAATTCCCAATTGAAGATTAATGCAGGAATTGGAGACGGATTTAAATTGCCCAAGTTAATCACCAACCACTCGGCTGCTGCTGACTTTATTAAGGGGGAAGAAAAGCCTGGAGTGTCGCAGAGGGATAATGATTCATGGGCTTGGTATTGTTGTCTCCTCTTCCTCGATGAGCATCACTGTGTCCAGCCCACATGTGTCCTGCAGCTCCATCCTTGGGGTGAATAGGGACCAGGTTGGGTAAATGCAGCCTGATTGCAGCTGTGTTGGGGCAGCTCCAGGCACAAGCACGGGCCTGGATAGAGCTGAGGAGAAGGGCTTGGGGGCGTTGGTTGAGGAGCTCTCCATGACCCGGCTTCAATGGGGACAGGACAAGGGGAAAGGCTTTAACCCGTCAGAGGAGAGATGGAGATGGATCTTAGGCAGGAGCTCTTCCCTGGGAGGGTGCTGAGCGCTGGCACAGGGTGCCCAGAGGAGCTGTGGCTGCCTCATCCCTGCAGTGCTCAAGGCCAGGTTGGACACAGGGCTTGGAGCACCCTGCTCTATGGAAGGTGTCCCTGCGCATGGCAGCAGTTGGAACTGGAGGGTCAAGGTCCCTTCAACCCAAACCAGGTTGGGATTCTCTGAGTCTATGAAACCCCTCCTGGCCCCAAGCGGGGCAGGAGGATGGAGCAGAGGCTGATGGGTTGGAGCGATGCTGGTGATGGGGAGAGTGCTGGATCCTGGATGGGGTTTGGGGCCAGAGGGTCTCACTGTCATCTCTGTCCTTGCCCAGGTTCCTGAGCACCGCTGAGAACTCAGCCCCGCAGGACCCGGCCGCGCAGGAGGGTACCATGAACTGAGCACGCAGCCCCCGACACAGCCTTGTTTGGGGGTTGTTCTTCATATTGACCCAAACCCATCCCACAGCCGTTCATGAGAGCGTTGTAAGAGGGGGTTCCTCTTCCCCTCCCCTGGAGCGAAGTCATCCCGGCTGTGGCGAAGATTGCCAGAGAAGATGGGGAGAAAAAAGATCCAGATCCAGCGGATCACGGACGAGCGCAATCGGCAGGTCAGTGCCTTCCCGTCCGCTCCCTCCTCACCCACTCTTCTGTTGGGGATTGGGAGGGTTCTGCTTCAAAATGACCCATTTGAGGCCAAGCCATAAAAACAGAGTCCCGGCCTCGGGGGCCACATCCAGGTGGATCCCAGCACCGCTTCTGCCCTCCCCAGGCGTTGCTTCTCATCCAGGAGCTCCTTCCATCTAAGCTCTTTTCCAGATGAAAGTCTCTTCTCCGCGTGGTTCCCTTTTCTTTCTCGTGTGTCTTGCAGAAAATCTCTTTCCATTGCCATTTTCCGTGGTTTTTCCAATGAAAACCAGCCCCAACGCAGCTCCGTTTTTTGGGATGCAAACAGCCCAAATTATTCCCTTTTTTTTTGTGTGTTTTCCTCAATTGAAAGCCCTGATGGATCCAGGGGTTTTCTTCCCCCTTGAGCTCCCTTGAAGCCAAGCCCTGGACGTATGTGTAGAGATGCCCGTGTGTATCTCAGAGAGCCATGCTCATGTTCTCGGGCATCACCAGCTGGGTGGCAGCATTTGGCCACACCACATTTGCTCTGGGCTGACTCGGCTGTATTTGGCCATAACCACAAGACTTCCAGGTGATCCCTTCACTCTGTGGCTTCCTGTGGTCCTTGAGTCAGGCTCAGCGCATCCAAGCCTCTGCCTCCGGTGCAGCCACCGCTGCCGGTGCCCCACTTTGGGCTGCCCTACTTTTTCTCCTGCTTTTACTCCAGAAAACAAGATTGTTTCTGTATTCTAATGCTTCCAAAGGGGCAAATGTCAGCATTGGATGAGCTGCTTTACTGCTCCCCAGCAAAACAAGAGGGCTGGGGGATGCGATGGGCATAAAATGCTTTTTGATAATCTCCCAGTTGCTCATGGCACTGTGTAGTCCCGTAAGGAGAAGGGAACGGGGTTGGTAACGAAGCTGGAGTGTGTTTTATGGGGCAGCACTGGGCAACGTTGCACAAGGGGAAAGGGATTCGCTGCTCTTGGAGCCCCAGTAGGAGTTCAGATGACCAGGGAGTGTTTGGTCGTGCTGAGGGTTGATGGCACAGCCCTGTTACAGGAGCTTCAGGAAAGCCTGGTCAGGGATGGGGCAGGACTGAGGGGCACTCAGGGGTAAAGGGTGAACAGGAGCTTTCCAAAGCCTTCCCTGCGAGGTGAAGCATCTTGAACCCAACCTACAGCATCAGTGATGCTCTAGGCCTCCCATGGGTGCATGGACCACGAGCCCACACAGAGGGGACCAGAATGACAGCAGAAGCCAAAACCAAGGGAGGAGAGCAAGTAAGAGTCACTAATGTCATTAAAGGACTTACTGGAGAGGATTTGCCATAACAGATCAGACCATCAGGCCTTCAGGGCCAGCCTGCTGACTCTGGCAGCAGCCAATATGGTCTACATCAGGGGAAAGGCAAAAATCCCCTGCTAGTGTGGGGCAGTAATTCCTTCCTGACCCCTTTGGTGATCAGCTTATGCCGTGGAGCATGAGATTTGATTACCCTCTTAGACTTAGAAGGTTAATTCTTCCAGATGAGACTCATGCACGGCAGTAGGGGAAGGTTTGGGGTTTCTGTCCCGGGTCACAGGGAGATGTGCAAGGCAGTGCTGGCTGATCCTTCTGTGCACTGGGGCTGACTGAATGGCAAGTCTTTGCTTTTCTCTGCAAGAAGCAGGGGTACCAAGACAGAAGGATGTTCCCCCACCCTGCAGAAGTAATAACCCCTTGTCCATAAAGGGTGATTTGGTGCTTTGGGTTCTGCTTCGCTCAGCTCAGGTTGGTGGTTGGTTTTGGGCAGGTAACCCCACACTCTCCTTTATCCTCAAGGATGACAAAGAAGTGGTAAATGCTCCATCCCTGGCAGGTTGGACAGAGCCTTGGGTGACGTGGTTTAATGTGAGGTGTCCGTGCCCATGGCAGGGGGTTGGAACTGGGTGGCTTTAAGGTCCTTTCCAACCCAAACCATTCTATGACTATGACAATACCCAAACCACGTTTGTAGTCTTCACGGCTGATACCTGCCCCCTTGTTCGCACACTGTGGCCTCATTCAGTTGCCTCTCCCAAGGAACAAGGGATGGGACAAGAGGAACTGGCCTCAAGCTGCACCAGGGGAGCTTTAGGTGGAGCTGAGGAGCAATTCTTTCCCCAAAGGGTGCTCAGGCGTTGGACCAGGCTGCCCAGGGCAGTGCTGGAGCCACCCAGTGTCCCTGCAAGTGTAGACGAGGCCCTCAGTGCTGTGGGTTTGTGGTGGCCTTGGCAGTGCTGGGCAATGCTTGGACTGGATGAGCTGAAAGGTCTTTCCCAACCCAATTGATTCCATGATCTTGGTGGACAAGGGGTCTCACGGTGCCCAGCAAGATGGGTACCCAGCACTGCAGGAACCACCACCATCAGTTGATCCCTCTGTCCTGGTGGTGACACTGAGGGTTTTCCTCTCAGCCCTGGGATTTTGGGTGGCTGAGAGGTCCTGGATGCCACCAGGAAGGGGGACATAGGCAGTGTGAGCACCGGTGCTCACAGCCCATCCATGCTGAGAGCTGGCGCACGTGGCACGCGGGGCCAGCCCTGCGCTTCCCAAGGGATGAGGGGATTAGAGCCCAATCTCGTTACTGCTTAAGCATCTCTGGATGATGGTGGGGCAGGAGAGGCTGTTGTGTGCCCCAGCTCTGCCCTCCCGCTGCACAGAGGGATGCAGCTGCTGCCTGAGGGATGCTCGGAGCGGGATACAGCCGGGATGCTGCCGGGCACCACTGGTGGGGATGGGGAAGCTCCAGGTGAAGCTCTTCATGGTGTTACAGCTTGTCCAAGCTTGAGTTGAGCAAAGGCGATGGACTCTGCTCCCTCAACACTGCAAAGTTGTTCAGCTGCAAAATCAATGCTGTGGTGGAGGCTCAAAGTGGGGTCGAGCCCTCCCATGCACAGCAAGGGAGTGGCTTGTGGCACCCAAGGGCATCTTGGCTTCATCTCCAGCCCTTCCCCAGGCTGCTGCTTCAACCTGAGTGCAATGCCTAAGGCAAAAGCACTGACTCCTGCCTTCAATTGCCTTTCTCCACTTGCTAAGAGGGCATTGGCCAAGTGGGGTGCATTTGTTCCTTGTGGGGGCTGAGAGACCTTCAGTGGCCATGGTGAAGGGCCCAAACCAACTCCTTCCCCACCAGCTGGGTCCTCTTAGGAGCCTTGGCTGGGAAATGCAGCTCAGCATCTGTCTGGCATGTGGGGAGTGCTTTGGAGCCTGCACCCAGCTCTGTCCTCATCCCCCAGCCAGCTCACAAGGATCTTGGTTCTGCTGTCCCCAGCATCAGAAGGACATGGAGCTGTTGGAGCAAGGCCAGAGGGGGCTACGAGGATGAGCAGGGGCTGGAGCAGCTCCTGTATAAGACAGGCTGGGAACACTGGGACTGTTCCACCTGGAGAAGCTGTGTGGAGACCTCAGAGCAGCTCCAGTGCCTAAAGGGGCTACAAGGATGCTGGGGAGGACCTTCATCAGGGGCTGTGGTGATAGGACAAGGGGTGGTGGGTTCAAACTGAAACAGGGGAAGTGCAGGTTGGAGATAAGGAAGTTCTTTACTGTGAGGGTACCCGGAGAAGCTGTGGCTGCCCCATCCCTGGCCGTGCTCAAGGCCAGGTTGGATGGGGCTTGGAGCAAGCTGCTCCAGTGGAAGGTGTCCCTGCCCATGATGGGGGTTAGAACTGGATGAGCTTTAAGGTCCCTTCAACCCAAACCATTCAGTGACTGTCCCCAGGCCTCATTAGCTGACAGCTCTAATGACAGCGGGCCGGGGCTGGGGGGGGTGAAGCAGCTTTGGGGTGTCTGAGCCCCCATCTCAAAGCACACAGGATTGGGTGCTCACAGCACTGCTGCAGTGAGTGAGGCTGAGATCTCCAGTGCTTGAATGTTCAACTTGATGCACACCCAGCACCGCACAGCCCCCGGACAGATGGCAGCTCTGCTTGGGGAAGGGGGGGGGTGAAATTCATTTGCTCTTGATTTGGCAAGATGCGATGATTTCCAACGCTGATAATCATCTCTGTGCTTGTGAAGTGTCTGCCTTTGGAGGAGCCCGAAATAGGCAGCAATAGGAACTGGTTGGAAGAGAGAGGTGGAAAGGGAGAGCGTGTTGTCCAGTTGGGAAACTGTCCTCCTCTTGCTTTTGTTCTTCCTCCAATGGTCACCCCAGTTTTCTCTGGGTGGTTTGGGCCTGCGGCAGCGTGGGGATGGCCCCTGACCATGGTTCTTGCTTTCAGGTGACCTTCACCAAGCGCAAGTTCGGTTTGATGAAGAAAGCCTACGAGCTGAGCGTCCTGTGCGACTGCGAGATCGCCCTCATCATCTTCAACCACTCCAACAAGCTGTTCCAGTATGCCAGCACCGACATGGACAAGGTGCTGCTCAAGTACACTGAGTACAACGAGCCCCACGAGAGCCGGACCAACGCGGACATCATCGAGGTGAGGTCACCCGTCCTTGTCCTGGCTTTGCCATGGTGATGGAGCCAGTGCCGGGGCTGGCACCGCAGCCGGACGGAGGCAGGAGGTCGGTGCTGGGTAGGGATGGGAGCACCAGGACTTGGTGCCAATGTGGTTTGACATGGTTTTGGTCCAGCCTATGACAAGACTCAGATCTGGGTTTGAAGCTGTCTCGAGTTGTGTGTTGATGTAGTGCCATAAAATTGGATATTTTGGGATACTGCACTGTGGGACTTCCCCATGGTCCAAGTAAACCATGGAGTTCTGGAGGCATCTCCCAGGGTTGCTACAGTTGGGTACTTCAGTGCAGCTGGTGATGCTACCCCTGTGTGTTGTTTCAGAAACACATGGTGGGGTTGTAGGAGGGCGTCAGGCGCTGAACCACAGTCATTCAGGTTGGGGGGCACCTTTGGGTGCCTGTGCTCCAACCTGCTCAAAGCACTGCCCTCTCGTGTGTAGATGGGACTGCTCAGGACTTGTCCAGCTGCGGTTGGGGTCTCCAAGGATGGTGAGTGCAATCTGATCAGCCGTGGCTGGCTGATCCCTGACATTCCAAGGGGGCATAAATTAACCCTGTGGAGCTGATAGGGATGGAGCGGAGCAGTGCAGCCCCACAGAGAGCCCTGGGTGGGTGGGGGACTTGGAGCTCACATAGCACAAAGCTTCATGTCAAAGCACTGCTGGAGGAACTGATGTCTGCTGCCACTTGGGCCTTGGAATCCCTTTGGTGCATCTCAGGCAGTGCACTTGGGCTTTGGTTTCATGAAGAAGGAAAACCCAAATGACTTCCTTCCTAAATCCTGCTTTTCCTTTTGTTTTCTCCATGAAATGTCTCTTCTTGAGAGGTTTTTACCTTGTTGGTTCCCACCATCCAGCAGCTCCTGCCTGCTCTCACTGGGGGCTTGGCTCCTTGTCTGTGCCCAGTTATGGAGGGACTGTAGAAATGGTTCTGAATTGTCCTTTTGGGCCTCTTTGAGCCAGGTAATGCCTCTCCCTATCCATGCCAGGGTTGTTCCGGCACCGCTCCCTGCCTGCTCATCAGCGCTGCCTCATCCATCCTCTTCAGGATGCTCCCATTGCGGCGCTCACGGCATCGAACAGCTTTGTCTTGGCCTAAAAATACCGTAAACATTTTGGGCAGCGTTCACTGTTCCCTTATGGTCCAAGCTGCAAACACTCCCAAGCCGACAAGTTACACACAGTCCTTGGCACCCAAAGAAATACTGTGTTTGCACCACATGAAAAGCTGGAGCCGCATCCAAAGGCGAGGAGAGAAACGTCAGCAGCGGAAGGATATTGGTGGATGGCAAGGAAAGGAGCCCAGACATGCCGGACTCGGCATGTCTTGTTGGAAGAGCCACCTTGGAGTGAAACCCACTGGGGTGGAGGAAGGTTTTGAGGCTGCTCAAGCATCCCTCCTTGTCCTCATCTCGTCTTGGAGCAGCGTTAGGGTTGCTCAGCCCATTCCTGCTCCTGATTTCAGTTCCCCCCCACCTCCGGCCATGTCCCCTTGCCCGGGTTAGGTCCTACCAGCCCAGCTTTGTCCCCGCTGCACACAGACCCAGTTTATCTCAAGTTCCTTGGTGACTCCCAATTGAATTCGACTCCTCCAAGTGCATCTTTGCATCCTTGAAGCTTCCCCAGCAACAAGCTATGGCTGCCCCATCCCTGGCAGTGTTCAAGGCCAGGTTGGACCCAGAGGCTTGGAGCAAGGTGCTCCAGTGGAAGGTGTCCCTGCGTGTGGCAGGCATTGGGCCTGGATCAGCTTTAAGGTCCCTTCCACCCAAACCACTTTGGTTCTATTCTATAACTATGGCATCCCCTGTGGGGACACCTCCATGCTGGGGATTGGCAGCGGCGGGATTCAGCCACGCAAACCCCTGCAGCTCTCTCCGTGCATGGCACAGTCCTGGCTGTTGGAAGCTTTTAAGTCAGAGCAAATCTCTCTTAATGCAGAGAGGGGGGTTTCCTTAATCGGGGGGGGACAGCTGAGGCCCCCGGCCAGGCACGCTGGGGGCCACGTGCCGGGATCACGCCGGCTTTGCTCCTCACTGTCGCTTCTCGTTTCCTCGCAGCCCGCCTGATGTGCCAGTTTGTGATCAGGGCCTTGGATGAGAGCAGAGCAAGCCGGGCATGGGGATGCTCCAGAGCCAGCTCAAGCCATGCAGCGGTGCCTTTCTTTCCTTGGCTGAATGTCCCTCATTCCTGGGGCTGTCATTGCCCTGGGGAGGCAGTGAAGTGCAAAGGCAGCTGCCGGTGCTGTGTTTTCATCCTCATCCTCATCCAGACTTCCCCAAAGCCTGGGGTGGATGAGTCCCCCTCCTCTAAGGGAAGTCAGCCACATCCTGGTTGAGCATCATTTCCTCTCACATGTTCTGCATTTCCTGCTGCTCCCTCACCCTCTTTGGGTTAGAAATCTGGTGCTGCATGAGCTGGGATCATGGGAGTGGGAGCATCGCCTGGAAGAGCAGGACCTGCAGCGGGTCCTGCCCTGGGGGGTACAGCCAATAGAATGGGGGAGCCTGGGGGTGGCAGGGAGACGGGAAGGTGATGGGAGTTTCTTTGCCATGTGAAGTTCTCACCCTGGTTTTCCTTGAAGACCTTCTGCTGTGAAGGAATTGATTTTAGATGTGGTTTATATGGACAGAGTGGGGCTCCTGGGGGTGCAGCCTGGTGGCAGAGAGGTTTCATGCCCCTCTGCAGCTTCTGCTTTTCCCCTGGATAAGGGAATGAGGAGGAATGAGGAGGAAAGCTCTGTTCCAAAAGACCTTGAAAACAGGAACGGTCAGGGTTGGTTCGCGCTCCAGCAGGATGCTTTTCCTTTTACATCATCTTGTCAAGGAGCAGAAAATGTGGGACACACATTATTTTATCCCAAAAAAATGAAAGCCCCAGCAGCTCACCAGGCTGGAAATGGCATTTTGGTGTTCCAAACCTTTGGAGCAACAGTTTTGGCTTTGGCTGTGACCTGCTGTGACTTGGGCCCCATTGCTTCCTGTCCCAGCACACTGCAGATCATCCCCATCCTCTGCTGTGCCAGCTCTGGAGCCCATCTCCATTCCCTTCCCTCCATGCCTGCAGGCAGCTGCCTGTAGCATCCAGGAGGGATTTTTCTCCCCATGCCCAACTGGCTTGGTGGTTCCTGGGGCTGCTGATGGTTTTTCAGTGGGGTGGTGGCGGAGCTGGATATGGATGAGGTCTTCTCCCCACTGCTCATATCTAAGTAGGGAGTGTTGAAATGATGACGGTGAAGGAGTAAGTTTAAGTGGAAATAGGGTGAAAAGCTTCAGCTGGAGGATGGGTTTGGTGCTGTGGCTTGGCTGATGTCACGCATCCACCACGCAGGACCAATGGGAAAAGGCAAAGCCATTTGGTTCCGATCAGAGAACCATGGAATGGTTTGGATTGGAAGGGAGCTTAAAGCTCCTGCAGTCCCACCCCCCTGCCACGGGCAGGGCCACCTTCCATTAGAGCAGGTTGCTCCAAGCCCCATCCAACCTGGCCTTGATTTTTATTACTGCTTAGGAAGACAAGAGGAGAATCGTGGAGGCTCTCTGCTTCTCTCTTTCCTCCTTTTCTGCATTTGGCATGAAAAGGGATCAAGACTTCCAGGAAATTCTGGAGCTTTGACTTCTGAATCAACCCCCCCCCAAATTGGCAAGTGATGGTTCCGTAATGACATCTAATTGCTGTTGGTATTTTGAAAATAGAGTGATTAAATGTGCATGTGTAACACAATCTGCAGATTGGCTACCGCGCTCGCAAGAGGAACTTTTGGGGCTTCCACCGTGTGTGTGATTACCAGGCTCCTGTTCACAGAGGGATCACATCAGTGGCTCCCTGCCCCTTTGCTGCTCATGCAGCCTGGCCTTGCTGTGGAGTTGTCACCGTCACCCTCCTGTATCACCCATGCCATGCTCTTGCTGCGATGCTCTTGATGCGGTACCGTCGCACTTGGAAAATGCCACCCATTAGAACCCAGCTGGTTTTTGCCAGGATAAGCTACTCTTCCCGTATTGTTTTGGTCCCTATTTTCCTATTTGGAAGAAGGTTTTTCCCTATTTTTAGCAGGAGAGCAGATATCATTAAAGTTTATTTCCCCTCCTTGTCATTGTAGTAATTGTAGGTGACAAATGCGCCTGAGCTGGTTCAGGTCCAAATTCAGCTCTGGCGTAAACAGATCCTTTGAAAACAAAGAAGTTTCTCTCCATCCCTCCATCCATCCATCCATCCCTATGTTGGAACTCCTAAATTAGGGACAGCCTGGTGTCAAAAGACAAGGGCTGGATCCTGACTCTTCAACTCCAAGGCCAATGATGGCTTGGGGTGAATTCACGCAAGGGCACGTCATCATCTTTGTGGTCCAGGGCTGTTTGGGGGGGGGATGTGCCCATCTCGGGCATCTTCCCGTGTTCCCCATCCCCACTCCCAGATCTCAAACTGTCCCGGTTGTGTTTGCAGACGTTAAGAAAGAAAGGTTTTAACGGCTGTGACAGCCCGGAGCCCGACGGCGATGACTCCATAGACCAGAGCCCCTTGATGGAGGATAAATACCGTAAAGGCAGCGAGGATCTGGATATCCTGTTCAAGCGCTATGGTGTAAGTACCGTGCCCCTTGGCTGGAAAACCTTCATTATATGTTCTTCTTCTGTTTTGTTCTCCTTCCGTTCCATTTCCCCTCCCCAACACCCCCATTCCGTGTCCCGTCCCCCCCAAACATAACAGGCGCTGAACAAGAAGCACAGGGAATGCGAGAGCCCGGAAGGGGATGAAGTGTTTGCTCTGACCCCGCAGACCGAAGAGAAGTATAAAAAGATTGATGAGGAGTTTGATAAAATGATGCAGAGTTACCGGCTCGCAGTGAGTAGCTGGTGGTCTGCAGCCCCCTTCCCTTCCCTTCCAAGTGATGGGGGGGCTGCATTGTGCATGGCTTTGCTTCGGAGCCGTGCTGTGCCCTGGGAGCCGATGCGTGCAGCCCACCACAGCCACGAATGCACCCCGTAGGTGAGAGGCATGAGTGGCCTTAGGGGTCCCTCCTGTTTCCCACCTGGAGGAGCAGCAGCATCCTTTGGGAAAGCCATTCCCCTTAGCTCCAGTGTTTCTGAGCCTCCATGGCTCCAGCTTGACAGTGAAGAAGGATGTTCTCCCCATCTTTGTTGCAGATGCTGGATTAAGGCCTCCTTTTCCACCCTTTTTTCCCCTCAGAACAGGGTTTTGGCTGGATTAAGACCCCAGGTTCATGCTATGCCAACCCCTCACATCCCCGTGAGACTCAGCCCGGTTTGGGCTATTCCACATTAATTCCCCCCAAATCCACCGAGCCCTTGGGGCAGCTGGTGGCCGTGGCAGGAATCCAGGGAGGTTTATCCTGTGATCCCGGAGCCATCACCGGGGTGGCATCAGGACAGTGCTGAAAGGGATTTGTGTCAGGAGACAGGAGGAGGAGGGGGGGACACGCTTCAAATTAGTTGTTAGTTCAAGGGAGCAGAGACCGTTGATGCAGGGGAGGCTTCTTCAGAGGGATTAGCCCTGAGTTACCGCAGCCAGAATTGATGCTGCCCGGAGCAGAACAGAGGTTCATTCCTAAGGGCTGGATGAGGCAGTGTCATAATTACACACACAGACCCCCTCCCCCTCAAAAAAATAACCTATCCTTTGGTGCTTTGCAACCCCCACGAGTTAAATCTCCCCCTTCTCTTGAGAATTAGCTCTTGTGACATGCACAGCTCTTCATTTCGCTGACTCAGCACGTGAACGCCAGGAGCCTCCCAACATCTCCATCTCCTGCATCTCAGGGATGATGGGGTTTGGCTGCCCTGAGCCCTGGGAGAGCCGGGGAGGGGAGGCCAAGTGGGATGCAGGCGATGATGGATGCTCACAGTTGTGCCCTTGAGGCTGGGAGGCCTTGGCCTCCCTGGTTTCACTACTGGGGAGCAGGTTTTAGCTCTGATACCACCCCAGTACCTGAAACAGGCCCTGTTACTGGTGCAGAATAGGTCAAAAAGTCATCAGAGTTATACACCTGAGTGTAGAATAACCTCAGCAAGCAGGGGCTGCTCAGCATCTGTGTTCCTGCTGCGAAGGGAGAGCTCCAAGCAGGCTCCCATCCTTGGGACAGCATCCAACTGTGCCACAGAGGAGCATTCCATGTCCTAAAGTCATTTTGCCTGGTGGCATTCAGGTGCTGGGCACTTCGTAGGCAGGGTGTAGCATCTGGCTTCCCCACTAAACTTCCCTGTGCAGCAAAGGGAGCGGGTGATGCAGTTGAAGAAGATGCTTCTTCCTTTTTAACCAGCTGGGTTGGTTTTGTGTGTGACAAGAACTAACCAGCCTCAGCTTAACAACAGCCTTGATTGCTCAATGGAGGCCTCAGCGTGGCTTCTGCGTTTGGTGTTTGGAATTGCTTTGAGTGGAAGCAGGAATCCTTGAGGTTTGGCTGCTGTGTGCATCTTCGGCCCCACGTTTTGGATTGATGTGCAAGCTGCCTTCCCAAGCTGTGCCCTCCCTGGGGGTCGGGGGGCCCTGGGACCGTGTAGCTGGTGGCCTGGGTTGTGCAATGAGATAAGAGGTAGATGAAAATCAAACCTCCCCTCTCTGCAGTTGGGATATGAGCCCTTGGTTTTGTCAAGGCATTGTTGAAGATGCGATGCACAGGGGGTAGCTTTTCCCTTCCTTCCCTTTGTGCACGTACACTGATGGGTTTGCAGTGATGGAAACCCATGGTGGATTGATTGGAAGGTGTCCCTGCCCATGAGGGGAGGTTGGAAGTGGATGATCTGAAGGTCTGTTCCAACCCAAACCGTTCTGTGACTGTGTGTGAGTCTGTGATTTATTCCCTGATGCTGCTCCCGGTGTTCATGCGATGCCCAAACCTTCCTCCTCCTGCAGTTCCCGGTTGGAGCAGAGCGATTCCAGCTATCCCCAGCAGTGGGTAAAGGTCTGGGAAAGGCCAAGCCGGGTCCCTGTGACCGCAGTGCCGCAGCGCAGGCTCAGAGCCGGCATTGCCGGAGCTTGGCTGCAGCCACAGGATCTCTCTGAAGGACGGGATGCCCTTGAGAGGCTGGTGGGGAGGGTTTCCAGCAGCACCGTCCCACTCCTTCCTCCCGGCCTCCTCTCAATCCCCAGAGGACAATCACCCATCTGGGAGCAGGGTTTTATTGGGGCAGCGGGCCCCCATCATTCTGCAGTGGGGAGATGCTCAGCTCCCTCTGCCCTCACCAGTCCCAGCTCCAGCCCCATGATGGTCCCATCCGGCCCTGGGCTGCTCTGTCCCTGAGCAAATTAAAGTGGGACTTTGGCAAAGCCCCTGCTAAAGCCTCTAAGCAGGTGCCTGCTCCTGTTAACGAAGAGCAAATCAGTGACATAAGACAGACACTGGGATAATCGCAGGGAGTCTGGCTCCAGCAGGGACACCGGTAGGTGAAGCTGGTCCTCAACCTGCAGCCAAGGATAGGGCTTGAGCGATGCTCCTGCTTCCCAGGGTCTGCTCCTCCTTCCCAGGATGAATCCCAGTGTCACCCTGGGGCTGTACAAAGCAAAATGAGCCTTTCCCAGCCCGTGTAGTGGTGATCCACTGCTGCCTGTCTGGGAGGGCTCTTCCCATCACGGAGGAGACATTTAGGTTAGATATTGGGAAGTTCTTCCCTGTGATGGTGCTGAGGCGCTGGCCCAGGGTGCCCAGAGAAGCTGTGACTGATCCATCCCTGGAGGGATGCTCTGGTGCATCCCTGGAGCTGGCAGCATGGGCAGGGTGCAAGCACAGCAGCACAGGTCCGCAGTGAAGTGGGGTTTACCCCCGTTTTTCAGCTGCTGTGATGCAGGCTCAGGCCCCCTCTTGCTCAGAGCTTGCAACGTGAGGAGCTTCACCCTTGCTCCCCTTCACCTCTGCTCTCTGCTCAGTCCGCAGTGCCGGCTCCCAACTTTGCCATGCCCGTGACGGTGCCGGTGACCAACCAGAACACGCTGCAGTTCAGCAACCCCGGCAGCTCGCTGGTGACACAGTCGCTGGTGACATCCTCCCTGACAGACCCTCGGCTCCTCTCACCACAGCAGCCAGCTCTGCAGAGGAACACCGTGTCCCCGGGGCTGCCGCAGAGGCCGGCTAGTGCAGGTGAGCTACACCGTGGCCCTTCACACCCCTTCATCACTGGGGGAGCCTTGCTGGGTGTGCAGCAGCGAGCATGGAGCATCCCGGGATGCAGGAGACCCCCCCGGCCATGGTCCAGGCTGAGGGTCTCAGTGTGAGCATCACCTCTCACTGAGAGGTGACCCCCCCCTCTGCCTACCCCAGGTCTTGTTGAGAGTTGGATCCGTGCAGGGATCTGTTTGGAGGTTGGGAAGCACAAGGGGATGAGTCACCCGGCGCCGTTCCCAGGCTTGGGGGTGGCTGCCTGCATCCCATCGCCGGTGGCACTCCGGTGACATGGGACTGCTGCCTAAAAAGGGCTTTTTTAAGTGGGGCTGTGCTGGTTGCAGTTGGTCGCTGAGTGATTACTCATGTGGATCCGGTGACAGATCGCAGGGAGCAGTCATTTCCAGTGGGGACCAGCCATGGGTGGTAGAGGGCAGGATGGGGAGAGGAGCAGCTCATCACCCATTGCACCCTGCAGCAGCGGCGGGGGGGGGAACGACACGACGTGTGACCACAGCCCTGCAGTGGGATCATAAATAAGAATAGCGTGCAGAAAGGCCCTGCCTGCTATTTTGGTTGTCACAGATGGTCTGGAGAAATCACAACAGGCTGTGAATGGCAGAGGCAGCGACTGTGTCCGCCTGGACGTCTGGGTGGTGGGCGCTGAGAGCTCCAAGGGGGCTCTGCAAAGGGGCTGGAGGGGTGGGAGAAGGGTTGGGAGGTGCTCCAGAAGCAGGTTGAGTGGGATCAGAGCGAGCAGGAAGAGTTGCCAGGGGCTGGGATGCAATAGGAGCAGTGGTTGAAGCTGGATTGTTCCCTTACTGCTCTCTCTACACGGTTTCATGATGGCTTGAAGTGATCGGGTATCACGATGAGCTCTCAGACCTGATGGAGTGGGGTCTTCCTGCTCTAGGAAGGGCAGTGTCATGCTCCAGCCTGAGCAGCAGCGCCTTCCTTGGGTATGGGAAGCCATAGCTCTGGGTCCCTGCCCTCTCGCAGGCCCCTCTGCTGAAAAGAAGGAGGCTTCGTTGCAGTGCAGAATGCGCTGGAGGCTCCTCATGTTTCCATCCCGCCGCTCATCTGAAGGGGGATCATTTTGTGGTTGCGAGCACAGAGGTGTTCCAAACCCAACCATCTGCATCTCATTCGTTCTCTGCCTGGGACACGGCCGAATCCTGTTTGTAGGAGCCAGGGCCTTGCATGTTAGAACTCTTTTTCCCTTCATTCTTTTCTTTACAGCAATGGGCTCGAGCGGAGCCAACACGTGGCACAGCGTTGGGTCAGTACCCAGTGCCAGCTCAGGGACCCAGAGGGGTCTACAGGGCTGGGAATGGGGTTGGCATCACTCACCCAAGGGGATGATCCCGCTTTGTGGTGTCCACACTAAACAGAGTGCCTTGTTTTGGAGGCCACCTTCCCCTTTTTCAAGCTGTAAAATCCTTTAGGGACCCACAGCATCCCCCGTTCTGCTCCCATGTGGGCATGGAAGCAGCTCAGCCCTCAGGCACTCCTGCTTTCAGGGCTCAAACCAAGAGCACGGGTCTGGAAGGAAGGGTTGTGGCTCAGATTTCCCCATCTGGGCTGAGAACGGTTGGGCAGCGGTTAACGGAAGGGTTTGGGATCTGAGGCTCTTCATTCCCTGCCCAGGGCTCCAGGATGACTGCGGTTGCAGCTCCGGTGCTGGAAAATCACTGCCTGCAGCATGGCCAAGGCACCCTTGGGCTGTCAATAGGTGGCTTTGAGAAATCACTCACTAACAAGGCTGAAAAGAGGGAAAATCTTCTTGCAGGAGAGGCAAAACGTTCCGTTTCTTGGGATAAGAAGGGCTCTGGTATGGTTCTTCCCGGCCCAGCAGGGAGCGGCGGCGCTTTCCAAGCGCTGGGACCACGGGAGGCCGAATCGTAGCCACGTCCTGGCAGCACGGGAATGGTTTCCATTCGGTGTGAACATTACAGGGGAGGTTGTGTTTCACGTCTTGCTGCTGGGGCTCTCTTCTCCGGCAGCACCACTCCCGTGTCCCCCCAAAGCGGGGCTTGGAATAGAATAGGCACAGTGTTTTCCAAGCTGCCTCCTTTGGAGCAGGCTCCTGTGCTGCCTGGCTCCTTCCCAAAGGAAATGGATATGCCTGGGTAATGTTTCCCAACCTGATCACTGGGAATGCTGCTCATTTTGCCCAGGACTTTCCCCCTGAGAGGGCAGTGCTGCTCGTTTTCGCCTGCGTGCCTCCCTCTCGCTCTTCCTCCCTCCCAAAAGGAGGGATGCTCACCCTGCTCCCGGGCGGATGGTGATCCCATGTTTCCTATTGCTTTGCAGGGGCGATGCTCGGGGGAGACCTGAACAACACAAACGGAGCCTGCCCGAGCCCTGTGGGTAAGTGAAGAGCCATCACCGCCTTTGGGCCCTGTGCCCTTGTCTCTGTTGCTCCTTGCCTCAGTTTCCCCATGTGTAACATAGGATTTTGCTTTGCCATTCGGCACCATTGGTGGATGGAGAAGTGCTAAGGGGAGATTCTGATACGTGGACCTCCGTCATGTACCAAAACCATCAGCACCTTCACTGGGGCTGCTGGTTTCTATAGAGACCCCAGGAGTGGGGTGCCTGTCCTGGGGCCAGCATCTCCCCATGGTTTTCGGGAGAGCTGCATGGAGGTGCCCACCGAGGCCCATGATTTGGGCAGCTCTGGGTTTAGTTCCCCATTCCTCCCCTTGACCTCGGGTGAGTCACTTAACACCTGACTCCTCCTTGCGCTTGGGCCCTATAAAGGTATTTTACTGCAAGGAAAAAAGCTCATTAAGGTCCTTTCCACTGCGAGTACCTCGGTGCTAACAAGGCTCAGACCTTGTGGCTTAGCTCCCCAGCTATAAAATGCTCTAATAATACCTCCTGCCCCATGCTCTGCCTCTGCTGGCTGTGGGGCGAGCTCCTTGGGGCCAGCGCTTGCATTGCTGCTGTGGGCTGCGGTCCAGGGCTCAGCAGGGTGGATGCCGCCATCCCGTTAAGGTGGAAGGGGAAGGCTGTGCACCAGTGGCCTGGCTCAGCACCCCCTCGGGGGTTCTTTGTGGTGGGGCTCCAGCACAGAGGAGGAGCGTGAAATTCAGCTTTGTCCCAATTGAAGCCACACTGGAGCCCAAGTCCCACCGGTTGTGTGGATGGGGCTGGTCCAGGCACAGTCCTGCAGCACCGTGGCTGCCCATCCCCTTCCCTGGCACCGCAGTCGCTCCCGGGAATAACCTTTTCCCTGTGCAGGGCAGCAGTGTGTGAGTGATGGGGGGGTTTCTTCCAGCACCCCCTGCCAGGGTGATCCATGGGGTTGGCATCTCCCAGTGCGGGGCTCTGCTGGGGCCGTTGTGCTGCAGCCCCCAGGCACCTTCGTGGCCCTTTTCCCCCCCCCTAGGCCACCCCAACGTCAGCTGCTGGGAGCAGCCGTGGCAGCGCAGAGCTTGGCAGGGCCTGTGAATGTCAGCATTGACGTCACCGGAGCATTCCCTGCGTTCCTGCTGCTGCTCCAGGAAACAGGCGCGAGGAGCAGGGACAGCCCGGCCGTGGCCAGCCCCGGACCCCCGCTGGCCCCAGACCTCCCATGTCCCTGGGGCTCCCTGCACCGGCTGCAGGATGAGAGCATGGCTCCGGCTCTGGCACCACTCCTGGGGGGTTTGGGTACCTGGGACATTCTCTTTCTCCTCCTCCTCCTTCTCCTCCTCCTCCTCCTTGCAGTGTGATCACCTGCTGCCTCTGAATCATCAGCCACCGGGTGCCTCTGGCCTCATCCTGCCGTGATGCGATGATGCGCTGCGATGCGGGCTGCATCCCTGCATCCTGCGCACCGTGGCATGCCTCTGCCCACCCTGCCTGCCCCATCACCAGGATGCTGTGACCTGGCTGTCCCCAGCTTGGCAAGGGCACAAGGCGCTGCCGGGCTCTAAATCACACCATGGTGGTGCAAAGGCAGTCCCAAGTGCTCTGACACACACACAGGACTGTGATGCTCCTCAAAGGGGCAGTTACTGTGTGTGCATCCGTGTGGGTGCCATCTTGGGAAGGGGAATGGTGAGGGGTTTAATGTGTCTTTTGGCTTCTGCGTGGCCCCCGGCACTGCAGGTGGAGAAGGTCACCCAGGACATTTTATGCACCTTTGTTCATAGATATCAAAGCCAGTGGCTTTGCAAGTGAAACACATCTGGTTCATGGTGCTTTGAGGTAGCCAGGATGTGATGCTCATGGTGATTTGGGACTGGGAGGACACCTCACTGGGGACAAATCCCCTCCCTCGGGCAGGGACACGGAGTGATGAGACAGGGCTGCCACCACGAGCATCCTTCACGCACAGCATCTCTGATCTCTGGCAGCATCAGAGGGAGCAGCCCCGGGTTTGTGGCCATCCCCAGGCCCGCTCGAGCCCAGGAGCCACGCGGCCATCATGGGACAGCTCCGGCAGAGGTGGTGGCTGGTGCTTGGTCCCTGCTGAGCAGGCGCCAGGGCTGCGGCGCTGCCACCAGCCGCCTGCTGAAATGCAGATGCAGCGCAATGGTAGATGTGATTAATAATGCAATCAGCGACCTATTTTTCCCGGTCTAACGTGCAATGAATATGAGGGCTGAATCCTGGTGATTGCTAAATGCTCTGCTATCTTTGGGGCCTATTCATAAAGCAAGCCCAGCCCTCATCAGAACAGTAATCTGATCCAATTTATTCCTTTCCTGATGTTCATCAAATCTTTTCCTTTTTACATTTTTGTCTTCCTTTCTTTTTCTTCCTTCCCCCCCCCCCCCCCCAATCCCTCTTTGCACATAAAATCCTTAAGTGGGGCAGCAGGAGGAGGAGGAGGGAACCTCAGATCTTCAAAGGGGCAGTGGGAGCGATGAACTGAGTCCTCACTCTGCGACAGCCCCTTTTTTGCCGCTCCGGTACCATAAAGAGACCTTAAAAGTGAACGTAACAGTAATTATCCCCCTTTGCCAGGGCCCCAGTGCCCTGCCGGAGCACCATAAAGGGCCCTTGCTGCAAATCAGTCCTCTGTTTATTGTTTGGTATAGCAGGAGCAGCAGTGGGTTCCCGCAGGTCGCTTGGGGCAGGTTGGTTTGCCCATATCGGGGTGGATGCACCTACTGCAGGCATCCGAGTGCTGTGGTTGAGCCATCCTGCTGTGCAGAAGGGTTCTGGGGAGCCTGAGGGCACGTGGGGCTGCTGCAGCTGAGCCCCAGCGCAGCGCTGCTCACTGTGCATCCATTTCCCAGCGCCCTGCATTCACCTCCATCCTCTCTGGCCCTCGTTATCCCTCAGGAAATGGCTATGTGAGTGCCAGAGCCTCTCCGGGGCTCCTTCCCGTGTCCAACGGCAGCAGCTTGGGGAAGATCATCCCGGCCAAGTCCCCGCCGCCGCCGTCGCACAGCACCCAGCTCGCCAGCAACAGCCGCAAGCCGGATTTGCGCGTGATCACATCGCAGAGTGGCAAGGGCTTGATGCACCATTTGGTGAGTGCCCACGGTGGTGGGAGCAGGCACTGGGCAGGGGGGGCTTTGTGCTGCAGTGCAGACCCCTATTCCCTTCCTTAGCAATGGGAGCTGGCCAGGGCTTGGGTTCCAGGGAGTCAACCAGGGTGGAAGAGATCCTTAAGCTCATCTAATCCAACCGTGCCCCACACTGCCAAGGCCGCCCCTAACCCATAGGCCTTGTGAAGTGAACACTTACAGGGACGTTGTGGCCTCACCAGTGCCCAGTGCAGGGGCACAATCACTGCCCTGGCCCTGCAGCTGCACTGATGCTGTCCCAGGCCAGGATGCTGAGGGCCTCTTGTTCAGCTCCATCAATCAGACCCCCAGATCCATGAGCAGTTTCCAGACGCTCTTCCCAAAGCCTGGAGCGCTGCAGGGGATTGTTGTGGTTCAAAGGCAGGACCTGGCTCTTTGCCTTGGTGAACCTCAAAGCTCATTTGCCCCATGCTGCGTGCTGCCAGCCTTGTGCTGGTCACCAGTATGACCAGTACATGACCTGTGGTAGGCGAGGGCGGGTGCTGCTGAGCGTGGTGCTGCTGGTTGATGTTAATGGTGCCTCTTGGTTTTCTCCCTGTTCTCCGGCCCGCAGACTGAGGACCACTTGGCTCTGGTAAGTTCCCTATTGAGATGAGCATCGTGGCGGCAGGGGGGGCAGATGTGGGCTGCTTGTCCCTTTGGTCCCCACACCCTGCCCTGGTGTGGGGCAATGACAGGGGGTGGATGCTGTTCCCTTTGCCCTCCGTCGGGATGCGGGCACCAGTGCAAATGTCACATCCAGCCCTGCCGCGAGAGTTGATCCAGGGAAAAACAACCGTATTCCCTGTGGAAAAGAAGGAGCTGACACAAGCTGGAACGTGCCTGGTTCTGCACCAAGGCTGAACAAGCTGTGCTGCTTCCCCCAGGGCAGAGCCGGGAGCCCTTTGGGGCTGGGATCTGCCCTATGGGCTTCACTGAGCCACCACAACTTCCAGCACGGGAGTACCTGGCCCATTGCCACCCCATAGGGAGTAAATCAGGCTCTTTGTATATGCAGGGTATTATTTAAAGCCTATGTAAAGGCAGTGGCTGGTTACTGCCCTCCCTAAACCTCCTTTGTGCACAGGGGCAGTGGTCCATGTTATTTTTATGGCTTTTGGGGTTTTTATACCCTCCCTTGCCAGCCGAGTGAATGCCACCTTGTTTGTGGCAGTGATTCACTCTGTTCTGTTGCTATTCTGGTGCAAGGCAGATGGGCGACAGGTCAGCGCAGCGAGGAAAGGGCGAGCACTGCTCTAGGATGCAGCCAAAGCAGCCAAGGGAAAGCTCTGCAGAAGCCCAGGACTAAGCCAATACCTCTCACAGTCTGCAAGGAGCCACTTGGCCAAGGGGAGAGCTTTGGCAGACCCCAATTGTGCTGTTTGCAGCCTCGGAGGCCTTCCTGCAGAGTGGCCCCTTCCCAAGCAGCTCCGTGCCTCAGTTTCCCCATCCGCAGAGTGGAAGCAGTCAGCTCCCGCCTCGCCATCTGCTCCCATGTCACCATTGCCACTGCCAGAGGGCATTGCCTGTCTCCGAGCTGGAGGAGCAGCTTGCTCCAGGCACCAAATGAGCCTGGTTGGCATGAGCAGTGTTAATTGTTAGTCTGAGCTCACTGGGTTGGGTTCTGCGGGGAGTGGAGCACAAGGAGGTGATGAAATCCGGGCAGGGGGGACAGGGACCTTGGCACAGCTGGGTTGGGAAGGGGAGAACCCAGCACTGCCTCTGTGGATTCACCCCTCGTGGTGCTGATTCCCCCCCCTGCTTTGCTCCGTTAACCTTCTCCCTGGATTTGCTCCTTCCATATTGCTCAACCTACACACCAGATCGCTCCACATGGCAACTCCCACCTCTTCACACACACAGGGATGAGTCAGCTGCCCCTCATGCTGCCCTTAACCCTTTGCCCTGCCTGCTTTGGGGGTGCAGGTTTAGGCTCTGAGCGCAGTCTGCTCTTTTAGTGGGTTCAGATATGTCCCCCCTATGTCCCTGATCCAAAGGGTGAAGCAGGATCCCATCACCAAGCTCACGGTGATGCGTGGGCTCACGGGGGAGCGTTCCTGCATGGGTTTATAACGTGGCACTTTGCAATCAGGAGCGTTTTGCAAGGGGCACAGTGTGTGGCATGGGGCTGGGGGCAGCTCGTGCACCCTCAGCATCCTTCCTGCATGAATCAGGAGGCGGATTTGGGTGCTTCCAGCAGCACAGCCCCACGCTCATGGTGTAAATAGGGCTGGGTGGCTGCTGCCCTGTTCCCAGGGCTGATACCCCCCTGCTCAACAGCATCCCCCCATCCCAGCCCTTGGTTGTGGTTGGATTCATCCCCATGCCTGTACTATCCTGGGAAAAACCAGCTACTGGGGGGCAAAGGGGCTGTGGGGTCGCATCCTGCTGGTCTAGTGCAGGCAGGAGAGGGATGGGGCTGAATTCTGCCCACCGTGAAGACATTTCCCTGCAGCCTCCTTAACCTGCAGGCTGTGGGCATGGCCCAGGGTGATTGCCAGTGGGATATGGGCCAGGAAAACCTGCTCCTGCAGCCCCAGGGCTTGAGCAATTAGAGTGTTGGTAATCGCCTTCACTGGGTGCTGGGGAGGCAGCGTGTGGGTGCAGGGGCTGCCAGTCCAGCACACCCGGGTGCTGTCACCTCCGGAGGTGGCAAGGGCAGGCGTTTTAGCCTTATCCCAGGAGCATCCTATGTGGCCATGAACCCATCCCCAGCCCTCCAAGGCCCTGGGAGCCCTGGGGATGCAGCCAGCCTTGTGCCAAGCACTGATTTAAGCTGGGCACTGCCCCAGTCTTCACAAGGTGACGTGTGCCGGGGTGCTTCAGCTTAGAGGCAAGCCTCTTGAGGCTGATTGAAATCAGATCAGCAGAGACAGCCCAGATTATCTGCCTTGTAAACAGGGCTGGATCTGACCTGCGGATCTGCCCACGTCACTGCCTGGAAAGCCATGGGGGAAGGCTGCCGTGCAAAGAGCCAAGGGCAGAATTTTTCCACCTTGGACCTGCTGATGCCTCATGCAGGCACTGAGCCGGCAGGGTGCTGAGCACCGGGCTTCTTTAAGGGTACCAGAGTGCCACAGGTTGGGCTGGGTTGAAGGGATCTTAAAGCTCATCCAGTCCCAACCTCCTGCCATGGGCAAGGACACCTTCCACTGGAGCAGGGTGCTCCAAGCCCCATCCAACCCGGCCTTGAACACTGCCAGGGATGGGGCAGCTGCAGCTTCTCTGGGCACCCTGTGCCAGTGCTCAGCACCCTCCCAGGGAAGAGCTTCCTTATCTCCATCCTGAACTTCCCCTGTTTCAGTTTGAACCCTTTGTTATCGCAGAGGCGATGCAGACCGAGGCATCCCCTCCATGCATACAGGGACATTGCTGGTCCTTAGGGGTGAAGCCCAGGCCTGGGAGCAAAGGTGACTTAAGGCCAATGCCAAGTGACCTGCAAACGAACAGCACAAGGGCCCCGAATGCCTGGAGCTGGTGTGGTTTGCACTTTGCTGCAGTGAGGAGTGGTCAGAGCTCAGCCCTACTTAAGGCCCACAGGCTCGGATGCTTCAAAGGTGCATGCCTTGAGGGGGAGCAACCACAGACTGAGGTTGGGGGGGGATAATAGTGCAATGCCCCAGGGTTCTGACTCCTTCTCCCTTTGCTTCTGCAGCAGAACACACAGCGGTTGGGTGTCTCCCAAGCAACTCACTCCTTAACCACACCGGTTGTTTCTGTGGCTACTCCAAGTCTGCTGACGCAGGGGCTGCCTTTCTCTGCCATGCCCACAGCCTACAACACAGGTAAGAGCCCACAGCTCTTTCTGATGGAGGGTTTAGGACAAGGGGGAAGCTGTGCTGCTGCAGGCGCGTGGCTCCTCAGCTCCATCTTCTCTCCTGGAACTCGTTGCCACAAGACATGGTTGGGTCCGAGAGTTTCACAGCATTAAAATGAAGGGGAGAATCATTATCTGACTCCTAAGAGCTCCCTGTCGCATGCAGAAGGGCTGTGAGGGCAGGATTCTGTCACGCTGTAGCCTGTTGCGCTGTACTGGCAGCTTGAAGGTGCTTTTGAGTGGATGCTAATTACAGTTCCACCCATCTCCATGCTCCTGAGAGCTCCGGGTGATGTTGTAACAGGGGCTTAATGAAAATGAGCGTCAGGGCCCCCAGAAGTTGGGGAGGAATGCAGCCCAGCCTGCTCGTGGGCCATGGGGCTGGGGGGGGAATCATCTGCAACCTGTCAGACCCCCCCTGGACCTTAAGGACTCACTGCATTTCTTCCATAACTCACTTGGGCTCAGAGCAGCAGAGATGTCAAAAGCTGCTTGTCTGGAAGAGCCCGGAATAGGCACGTTGGGAACTCCCTCTCCTAATTAGTAGGTGTAGCCCACAAGATGCCTGTGCATGAGGAGGAGGCTCCTCTCCCTACGTGGAAGTCAGCACCAGCCCTGTGGTCCGCCAGCCCAAGTGCCCAAAATAGGTTTTAATTGTGGCCTGTGCTGCTCCCGCTCGGGTGGGGAGAGCTGAATTCCAGCTTTCCGGGGTTGTTTTCCTCCTGCACATGAGCACAGGCACGGAAGCGATCCCATGTGGGTGCCTTCCATGCCTGTGGCTGGGATGTTATCAGAGGTTATCATCGCCTGGATGGAAACCCTGCTCGAGGGTGCAGATGCCCTGAGCAAACTCCAAGCCTGGGGCGCTGGGGCTTGTTCTTTCCAGGGTTCTCCTATTAACTGGGTGGGAGCTGTCTCCGTTGCAGGCCGGTGAGGTTATGTTGGGCTTCTCACTGGCCAAGCTTGCTCTTTCCCATGCCTGCACTGCAGCCTGGTGGGGTCAAACCCAACGGTTCTCATCTTGGAGATAGAGGAGTCACTTGAACTTGACAAAAGAGGCATTGGATCGTGTTCCCTGTGAGGGTGCTGAGGCGCTGGCACAGTGTACCCAGAGAAGCTGTAGCTGCCCCATTCCTAACAGTGTTCAAGGTTGGATGAGGCTTGGAGCAACCTGCTCCAGTGGAAGATGTCCCTGCCCGTGGCAGGGGTTGGAGCTGGAGGAGCTTTAAGGTCCCTTTCAACCCAACGCAGTCTGTGGTTCTGGGATACGGGATGGCTCCAGCTCTAGCTCCTGCCATTGGCTGTGGTGGCGGCTGTCATAAGCAGTGGGTGTCAGGAGCTCCTAAACCAGAAGAGCTGGTGCTGGGGGTAAGAGGGCTGCGCAGGGCGAAGAGCCAGGCCCTGAGCCTCTTTCAGGGTGTGCTCAGCTCAGCTCGAGGCATTGGCAGCACTTCAGCACCTTTGCAGTCACCTCTTTGTGCTCAGCTGCTGCTGGCGAGCGGGGCCCTGCTGGGGTGGGGACACCCAAAACGACAGCGAGGAAGCGGAGGAGGCCCTGGGGGAGCACATCCTGGAATGGTTTGGGTTGGAAGGGACCTTACAGCTCCTCCAGCTCCAACCCCCAGGGACACCTCCCGCTGGAGCAGCTTGCTCCGTGTTTGGGAAGAGCATCACCTCCATCCTTCATCCCCCCCCAAAGGGAGGAAGGAGTCGGCAGTGGGCAGAGAGCGCCCTCTGCTGCCCGCGGGGACGTTGAGGGGGGGGCTGTTAGGCTGAGCCCTCTCCCTGAGCCCAATCCATGTCCTGATGGTGGAAGAAGGTTGGATATAAGGATGAAATCCTTCCCTGTGGAGGTGCTGAGCGCTGGCACAGGGTGCCCACAGCAGCCCCATCCCTGCAGTGCTCAAGGCCAGGTTGGACACAGGGCTTGGAGCAAGCTGCTCTATGGAAGGTGTCCCTGCCCGTGGCATGGGTTGGAGCTGGGTGATCTTATGGTCCCTTCCAACCCAGTCCGTAATTCTAAGAGGCATGTCCAGTGCCCAGGCTCCCTGTGTGACTCCCTGCAGTAGCTGACACTCTGTAGGTCACGGCTGGCTTGTGTCTCTGCTCTCCATCTCCTCGCAGTGCTCAGGGCTCTGCTGGAGAAGGTTTGACATTGAACTGACCGAAGGGCTCCTTCCTTTCCAGATTATCAGCTGCCGAGTGCTGAGTTGTCTTCGCTGCCAGCATTCAGCTCACCCAGTGGGCTGTCCCTTGGCAACATCTCTGCCTGGCAGCAGCAGCAGCAGCAGCAACAGCAGCAACAACAGCAACAGCAGCAGCAGCAACAGCAGCAGCAGCAACAACAGCAGCAGCAACAGCAGCAGCAGCAGCAACAGCCGCAGCAGCAGCCGCAGCAGCATCTGGTTCCTGTATCACTAGGGAATTTAATGTAAGTGAAAGACTGACAGGAAACCTGGAGAGGGGCTTTGGAAAAGGACCTGTAGGGACAGGACAAGGGGAATGGCTTTAACTGCCAGAGGGGAGATGGAGATGGGATCTGAGGCAGAATCTTCCCTGTGAGGGTGCTGAGGCACTGGCACAGGGTGCCCAGAGAAACTGTGGCTGCCCCATCCCTGCAGTGTTCAAGGCCAGGTTGGA